>JAODUE010014290.1:0-37903 GCA_027564755.1 Amblyopsis hoosieri
CTTCTTGTTAAATAATGTTTCAATATCGGGAGGTTGTATTTATTACCAGATGAGTTTTTTAAATTGGTGTATATATATATATATATATATATATATATATATATAGAGAGAGAGAGAGAGGGAGGCAGTAAAGGAAGCATAGAGAACAGTTTGAGCGATGTCCACTGTATTGGGGAAAGAGGAGTGGCCACCTATCAACATTTAGGATAGGGATCTGATCGGTGTTAGTAATGCTGGTTTTCACAATCTGAGTGGTGTACTGTACCTCTAAAAGGCTTTCAAAACAGTAACAGCTAAACCAACTACTGTAGGTCTAAATACACAAACACACACCCAAACCATTTCCTATCGGAAAATGTGTCTATTGATCGGACTTGGCCTTACTAATTCTCTATCTCTTGCAGTCATCAGGAAACACATTTCATGTTTTCATTGATATGTGATTCATTCATCGATAATGTCTTTGCTAATTAGCACTAGTCAAAAGGGCAAGTAAAATATATACACGTTATATAAGCTTGTCAGTATCGACGCTGTGAGAATGAACTGTGTAATTCCCTTGGGGTACCACCACCTTGATAATATAACCCCCGCCGCTGACATTTCGAGGATAAAACAGCCCATTCCCAGAGCAAATATCTGCTGGCACGTTTAATAACTTTGAATGGATTTTAAATGACGAAAATACATTTGTTTTACATATCCTAGTCCAGAGAATGGCAGTTAAAGCGGAGCTCTCTTTAAATTCAAAAATGTCCCGTAGCGGTTGTGAATAACGGACTTTACAGAACCGAAGCTGTAATTCAAGTTATTTATACATTTTCAGAATTTTAAGAAGACTGTAACACAGTACAGTACGTACAGTACACCATCTCCCACAATTCCGCCATTACGTAAACATTCATCAGCAAACGCAAACAGTTTTTAGACTGAATTTAACACAAGAAGTGTTGTAGTTGTGGATGAATATATTGTACAATCAACGTTTGAATCTTAGTTATAAATGACTGGAGGGGTTCAAACTGAATTGGCAAATACAATTGTGGATTATATACACAGCACAGAAAATAAACAGAATAATCCAATCAGATGTTGTAGCTTTTTAGAAAGATTAGCAATTATGTTGGTTTTTATCTACCCGCCTGCTTATTAGACAACCTGGAATCCATTATGTACAGTATACAAGACAGGCAATTATTAGCTCTACAAGAACTGTAGGAAACAACACGAGCAAAATAAAATGTCAATTGCCATTTGTTATGTCTTTGCGCTGATCAATAGCAAACTCCATGGGTTTGTTCCCCTGACAGTGTTTGCAGACCGCTAACGCCTGAGAAATCTCATCACAGCACTTTGATTTTGAAGTATCTGAATTTTTTCAGCATCAATTGGAGCAACTTGACTAGACTTGAAGGTAGAGAGCGATTTCTCCAACATGAAGGATACGTCTTCATCCATAAATACAAGGTCACACACACACACAACTGACAATGCCAAATCTCAAACAACAAATATTGCTACAACGCAAGGAAACTTTTTCCAAATACAAACTAATATAATTTCAATTACACACTAGCAGAACAGGGTCTTATCCATCATCCCTAAAATCGCCGACTTCTAGGAAAGATTCGGGGGGTGTTGGGGAGGGGGTGGGTTGGTGGGGAAGGAGGAGCGATCAATCGCCCATGACGTACGCACTTAGCTCTAGCTAAACCCTACGAGATGAGCCAGATGAAAACACCGACCGTCTCATGAGCGTCAGAGTGGGGGGAGGTGACCGTGACTGAACAAGCCTTCCCCATCGCTCTCTCACTATCTACAGACGACACGCGCTCACCAGGCGATTGACTGGGGCCGCGCGCGTGGAGCAGCGGGCCTAACGCACTGCTGCATTAAGGAGGGTAAAAGCAACCGAACAGACAGAGCGTACTGGAGCATTCTCTAAGCCTCTACTGTGTGTGTGTGTGCGTGTGTGTGTGCTGTAAAGGCGTTTCTCTCAATGCTGTGGTTCGCAAATGTGTGGGTCGTGAAACTCAATAAATGATTCAGTGTGTATTTTACTGTGGTATTATTCATTCTTTGGTGTGTTTGGCTAGATTTAATTATTTGTATTTTTTATTTTAGTTTTATTGTTTGTGTAGTTTTGTTCTTTATAATATAATGTTCTCGGTACTGTTTTACTGTACTGTATGTGTGTGTTATACACGAGGTAGTTATGGCCAGGGGCAAAACACTACGCTTTAATCGTCTGTGATTTTGCGCAGTTGAAGGCAAGCCTTCCCTAGAAACAACCAGCAACACAGATGCCATGAAATATTAATTGCTGTATTTGAGATAGACACGCACCCCCCTTTGTTTGGAAACATGGAGTTTAAGTACGATTTCTCACCTCAGGCCACGGTGGAGGGGGGGGGGGTTTACATTCCCAGTCGGGGTCGACTCGAGTAATAGAACAACGCCCACAACCCCTAGACACATCGCACCACCGCCGGAAGTGGAGGTGTCATACTGTACCACCGATAGACTACAGACGGACTGTCGTCAGTCGATCAATACGTGGGCAAATAACAGCTTGAATAGGATGGACAAAATATAAATTTCGCACATGAACGAATGAATGCGTGCCTCCATGAAGCGACGCCAACTGCTGACTGAGGCCGAATGAGTGAATGCCAGGCTGGGCACGCACACAAATGCCACCCGTGTCCAACCAACACAGAACGCACACCAGCCTGTCTCCCCCACACACCTGACACATGGTGAGCTATCTACAGCCACGGGCTTTAGCTGCTTAATACGACACCATCGCACTTTCTCATTCAGCAGCGTGGAAAGCAAAGCTTTCTCCCCAATTAGCAAGACACTCTCTCCCTAGTGTTCTGAGGGCAAGGCAGGGAAGGACAGATGAGAGCAGAATGAAGATGAAAGAGAGAGAGGGAGAAGGAGAGAGAGAAATAGAGAGAGAGAGAGAGAGAGAGAGAGAGAGAGAGAGAGAGAGAGAGAGAGAGAGAGAGAGAGAGAGAGAGAGAGATATAGAGAGAGAGAGAGAGAGAGAGAGAGAGAGAGAGAGAGAGAGAGAGAGAGAGAGAGAGAGAGAGAACCGAGAAGGTGTGTACAGGTTTCCGGGGTTACCGTGGCTACCTGTCACACTCCCCTGACGCACAGAGCTCATCTCCGCCTTCCGATGTCTGTTTCTTATACAGTATCTCATGCACTGGTAGAGACCCCTCTCTCTCTCTCTCACACACACACACACACACGCACACACACACACGCGCGCACGCGCACCCCAAATGTGTGCAAACGCAGAAAACAATCGCAATAGTGAGTAATGATGAAAGTTGCATTGCCCTTTCAAGATGGCCTTTCTGCTGCAGTGACTTCAGAGTGTAACCTGGTTCCCCTTTTCTCCCCCTCCATGCGAGCAGATACATCAAAGGCCCAGAGCTACAGTATAGATCTCTCTCTCTCTCTGCTTCTCTTTCTCTCTCTGTTTCTCTCTCTCTCTCTTTCACTCTCGAGCCCACGTGCTACAGCACACGCACACACGCTCGCCCGCGCGCTTGCTTGCACACACACACACACAAACGCGCACGCACACACACACACACAGTTAAGCAGAGAGATGGGTATGTTGGGTGTTTTCATTGGATTGTAATTGGATTTCATGTGCGCGTGTGCACTCTGTGTGTGAGTGTGTGTGTGTGTGTGTGTGTGTGTGTGTGTGTGTGTACTGGACCCACGACACCCTGCAGTAGTCTGACAGCACATGTGGGGTGGCATTAAAAAAGCCTTTATTTCCCATATTCAGTTGCTAGCTAGCGCCATGCTAACGCTAACGGGAAAGAGCTATTCTAAATGAATCAATTAATCAATTAATCCTCGGTTGTGTTATTTGTTAGCCACAGTCAACTGTCCACTTTGGAAACGTAACAGAGCGTAAAAATGTGTGACTCTGTGGGAGGGTAGAGAACGGTGCGAGCATATGAACTCCGGAGTAGAGGTAAATTAACCACAGTAAACAGAACCAAGACAACAATGTTCTCTCAACTAGACTTTCACGGGTCCTCCTAGAGCTGACCCGACTCGACCGGGTCGGGTCCAACTTTGAGTGTTCTGGGTCGGATCTGGGTCGGGTCTGACATAAATGCTATGATTCTCGGGGAAAGGCAATTTACCAACTGGACCCGAAATTCAATTAATGCATATGTTTACATTATTATAATGTAAACATTACAATATAGTAATGTAATGTTTACATTATAATGTAGTGGCTTTTAATAAGAAGCAATTACAAAATGCTGAAACCGAGAAAAAAAACGACAACATTTTTGTCATGGTTTGATGAAACAGCAGGTTCATTCAGTGGCCCCGGTCAGCGATACTACACTACTGCCAGTGCCCCTGAACATAAAGGCAACTTTCTACTTTTACTTGATTGCGGATCTGACCATGGTCCGCGCAGGGTGCGTGGTCAAATGTAAACATCGAATAGGTCTAAATTATTAACAAAAATCTGACCGAAATTAATTTGCTTCCTTTTATCATTTGACGGCGTGTGAACCTGTGCGTTCAAACTTTTCTGCACTATTCCTTGACTACTGATGGCGACATGGTGGCCTTTAAGGTTCTGTTTATTCTTTCGGTACTCACCCGAACGAATATAGGTCTGTTTTAAAAAAATGTATCCACGGTACTTCTCGGGTACGGGTCTGTTTGTCATCAGGTCCATTCGGAACGGATCTCAATTTATGGGTTTTTAATTCATGCAAATTGGGTCGGGTGAAATATTATGGGTTATTATTGGTTATTTCGGATCATGTCCATCCCGTGAAGACCTCTACTCTTAAGCCACAACAGTAACAGACATCAATCAAAGATGGCAAGGGATCACCTGAAAACACACACACACACACACATACACACACACCAATCTGTAGACAAAGAAATCCAACACACCAATCACACTCTCCCGGCAATAAAAGACAGGAATGTCACCTTGGCATTGCTCCGAACGCGCCCGCATTCTGTAGCCCCCTTCACAAAGACCGCCCCCCCCCCCCACACACACACACACACACACACACACACACTACCCGTTCCATATCAGGGTGAAATGGCAACGTCTCACGATGACAGGGGTAAATCCTATTTGCCTGGGTATTGTGTTCATATTTACAGAAACACGAGAGTTGGGGATGGGGTGGGGTGGGGGGGTACGCATTCAGCCTATTAAACGCCAGATAATGCCCTTATCCCTGCTCTCGTTTCCAAAATAGAACCAAAATAAGAGCGCTCTGTTTGGAAATTATTCAACAGCTCGTGGTTCCACTGTGTCTAATCTACTAGTCTCTTTTCCCTTATCTCCATAGCCCTTGTCTTTGTCACATCCCTACTCTCTCTCTCTCTCTCTCTCTTATTTCATCTCCGGGTCCGCAGTCCTCTTTCTGTACTGTGTGCGACACCCGCAGCGAGGATGTAACGCAAGGATGCATTTAGGACCGTCTTGAGACGCGTCCCTTCCTCCTCCGCCGAGCTTCACGAGAATACAGTTTTCTCCTCATCAACAACGTCAGCAGTCTGGGTGAGGCCATTTAAATAGGCAGTTAGCAAAGGCGACGTTCATAACAGCGCCCTTAATGACTCTGTGGCACTGCACAACATACGACTCAGATGTTAAGATTCTTGTTAGCTTGTGACACCTTAGAGCTCACAATTTTAGTAAATGACTGCTGCTCACAGACTAAATTGTCTGGCGTGACATCAGCGTCATATAGGATTTTAAATATACTATTTAGTTCTGCATATATTCCCTGGGAGACCAGCCATTGCTGTTTGGTGTATAACATTGAATTTAAGGACATTGCAGACCAACAAGTGATGGCGGTGGAATCAGATTATGTGGCATAAAGCATGTTGTGTTTCTCTTCTATTAAATACAGTACACCATCAGATGTAATGGGATAATCTGGAAGACTGTTCTGACTTTAGCAACAAGCTAGTAAGCAGACGTCACTGATGAGGTTCACTCGACTGGGACTGTGAAGAAGACCATTTGAAAACTAGTTACAGTTCAAATGTAACTGGTACTCTTGTGGCTTTCTTCATGCCACGTAATCCAACTGTTTTTCTGTTAGTTAATTATCTAGTTTATTCTGTGTGTTTGAAACCGCAACATAAATCATCATAACAAACATAATTTCCTAATGGCAGTTTGATCTTGCTAAACTGGTTTTTCTTGTGATAGTTTTAAACAAAAAGATCGAATTCCCTACATAAAACAACTACTTTCATGAGCTTGGTACTGGCTATTCTAAATCAATAAAATATTAACCCAATAGAAATACTCTGAGACTGTCAAACACAGACATCTTCGTGAAAAAAAACAAGTTATTCCTCTCTAAACTTTTTTTCCACTGGAAGCACTTCAATTAGGATGTTGTGCATTATGGACATTGTCAAGGAGCTGTTAGTGCCGTTCCCTTTCAATGATTCTGTCACATTTATAGTTAATAAGATCATCCGTCAAGCAGAAAAGGTTTCTGTCAAGTAATTAAGGTAATCGGGCCAATTAAAAGCGGCTGGCCATTTTCTCTGAAACAGAGACAAGATAATTAAATATATCTACGTCTGTTGCTGTGGCATCTGCCGTCGTAATGTCGCGCTCTCAAATATTGCTCTGCAAATGTCCTTTTCAAAAAATTATACTGCAGGTGGAGGTCATTCTCTAAATGAAATTGTAGGTTGATGTGATGCAATAACATAAATGTCAATGTTTGACTCTAATATTAATGTGACACCTAGAAGCATGTAATCTTATCTTCTCCATGTTTTCGTGGCACTCACTATGGGCTGTGCAAGGTTGAAGAGGTGAGAAGGATTAGCTTTATCCCTTTAAGTTTTCATATTTCCGGGGAGTCATGGAGATGTATTGCATACCTATCCATTTATCTAAGAATTATCTGAGAGGTGGGGCAGGGTTAAATTCCAACTCATTGAGAATGTGAGTGCCATCTAGTTTACTAAGAGCAAATAACTCCAGCCAACATCAGATTGATAAAGCATATTCATCAAGATTCACACGGGGCTCCGTGGGGCAGAATAGAATATTTCCTAATTTTGTTATTTAAATTCAGAATCATGTAGAACATCTCCAGCTTCACGGAACACGCCAAACACAGTACAGCGACCAGGGAGAAAGGCCTTATAAGTGTATATTTAACTTTTGTTAAACTCTTGTAACCTCTATACCGAAGCTCTCACACCGGTGTTTGGCAAAAGAGCATCACCTGTTCACGGACCAGAACAGGATCAGGACTGCATTATCAGCCGCCATTCACTGCTGTTGTTTATGAAAAACATTTCTAATGGGTTCACAAAGCCAATCTCTGCAGTATGCATAGCATGCATATTCCCATGCAGAATCAAAATGCCTTTTATTTAAAATATATTTAAATCTTGGGTTCTACAACAGCAAACGAACACAACCACCAATAAATTGTAGAATAAATACAGCACAGAGATTAGCTATGAGGACAGATTAAGCACAATGCGAGGGGTCATAGGCACAGGAGTCAACTAACAAGAAAAACTGCTGATATCGTTTTGATTTGAGCTCGAAATTAGCGAGCGTTCTCGAGAACGACTGCTACTGCCTTTAACGGTAGCACCTGCTCTGTTTCATTCATCACAACCTTCAGCCTGAGGTCTGCTTATTGTTAAGAGCATGTCACTCAGTTGGGGGTGTGTACTGTAACAAACATAATACCTGCATGCAGGTCATCTAATGTTTGCCAGGGAAGCATGGAGTGTTGTGACATAAGAAGTACACATGAGTTTCTGGTAGGAAAGTGTTATCCACTAGTGTATGCAAATGGTAGGTTAGTGCCTTAGGCATCTCCCCCCCCCACCCATCAGCATCTCCCCAAAATAGCTACACCTTTTCAGATCTTTATTTATTTTATTTTTTTACTGAACAGCAAGACATGAAAGCAGACAGTAATTGTCAGTTTTCATATTTTTTTGGATCATTGCAATTTTCCTGCCACCAAATATACGGCATCAAAAATAACTACGTTTATAATTGTTGGAATGGCGTGATGTTCGGGCGGAAGTGCTCTTTAAGTGCCGCCGCTTCGCTTCCTAGCGTGTTTTCTCGTCGCCCCGCGGGTGGGAGGCAAACGCTCTCGGCCCAACACCGCTGTTCGCCCGCCCGCCCGCCCCCTGTGGAACCCCCCCCCCACACACACACACACACACACAAGCGCCCCGCAGAGGCAGATCAAAATGGAAAATAATACCTTTTTTTGTTCCACAGCGTCCCTCCACCCTCCCTCCAACGTTCACGCCAATGGGGAGCCTCAGGTGCTGAGAAATTAATACAACGCGTCCCAAAACCTGCAGTTCATCAAATAGCCACTTGAGGCAGGCTGCAAAAGGGAGTCAATCCTCATTGACTCCAATGTTCAAATGGCCAACAGCAATATAAATAATAATAAACATGTTTACAGTGTAGTCTTAGTTAGTCTAGCAGTGTGTCTTTAATCGTCCGTCCACACACACACACACACACACACACACACATCATGCACATAGCTAACAGAAGATGTGTAAATGGTACTTTAAATGTAAATGGTTGTTAAATGTTTAAATGTTAATGTTGTTAAGGGTTCCCAGCCATTACTAATGCACTTCATTTGATGAAAAAAACATTACGGTCAAAATTCCAGTCTATGTGTAAACAATATTAGCATTTAATCAAGTAGTCATACTCTAAATGTATTAAAGTAACTACTACTTTAATGATCAATGTAATTCATACAGCACACATGGAACACTGCAATCAAGCTACACGTTTAAAACGAAGATGATGTCTTCTTGAGGGAAATATAAAACGAATCTTCTGCACTACTTCCTCCTTCAAAGCTTGAACTTCCCGACGTCCTCTCTAAGAGCTGCCTGGCTCTACACCCCCAGAGACCAGAGTGTCTCGTTGAAATCCATACTTTCCCAGCTGAGGAGAAATCCAAAATGCGGAATATACAAGTGCGAGTAGCACGCCGCCTTCCTTGCTTTGAGTACTCGTGTCAAACTTTTATTTCTGCTTTCTTTCCGTGGCGCGGTGCGGCGCGATGTAGAGGCGGTGATGGAGCTAAAACAATCCAGCAAACACTATATTTACAAGGCTGCCGTCTCCCGCCACGCGCGATTCACACAGGCGTTATCGGACTGCCCTGGCGGCTTCCTCTGAAATGCAGACTGATACTGTAACTGACCAAACTGTGATAATCAATTCTCAGCAGTACAGGACAACATCACTAAAACAGCGCACGCATTTTGATTTGAGCAACGTGGAACTTGTGACTTCTGAAACACTCATCGTGGAAATGCCTTTCGTAGTAGTCCCAGACAGGGATTGCATTGGGGTGATGAGATGGAGGAGAGAGGGGGCTGAACCAGTATGGGCTGAGGGGGCGATAAGAGGGGGGTATGGGGTGACCTCATGAGGATTATGCATTTGGGAAAGCAGGCCTTGGAGGAGAAGCATCTTCGCCCAGCTACTTAGCCAATAAAACTCAAAAAGGTTTGGGGTCAACATGCTTCTTAATTGGAAGGGAGTCACAGACGGCGTTCCCGATGGTTCACAGCGGCTGTTAAGAGGCGGATTCCCCCGCTAGAGCCCGCTAGACGGTCCACGCTCTAAACTGAATTACATTCGCATTCTGAATTGCATTGCTAGCTGGAATTATGTGTCTGTCGCAATATAAACATGAGGTGAAATAAGAGCTGAAATACGAGCTGAAATGTTTTGGGATGAAATCCCAATTACTTTAGGAATATGAAATTGACCAGGACAGTGGAATTGCTTTACCACGCAGTCACGACACCTTCTGGCCAACAGATGGCGACCAAATCATGAAATGTAATTAACCCTCATAATCATATCTAGGCCATTAATGAGGGTGGTTTTTGGTAGCATAAGGGAAGGAAAGGGAAGGGAGGGAAAACACTAGTCATGGTCTGAGAATTAATGTCTTCCTCCCTCTCTGAAGACAATGTCAGAGGGCTTTCGTTTGTGTGGTTACGCCTCATGGTGAGACAAATTCACCATTTAGATCTCCGTGATTCATTTGTCTCTCTGACGGTCTCTCTCTCTCTCTCTCTCTCTCTCTCTCTCTCTATCCCTCCCTCTCTCCCTCTCTCTTGCCCTCTCTCTCTTTCTCCCTCTGCCTGACAGACTGACAGATTCATGTAGCCCATCTGTTGTTTCAGGGAGAAGCTGCCACCAACTGCCAACTGAGGTCCTTCACCCTCGCTGGCCTATGAGGCTGTGACGAACGCCAAACCAGGGGGTTGAAACCATGTCGGAGTAAACACTACAGTCTCCGCTGCTGTTCAGAATTTATTTTTCCGTTTATTCGTGTGGTCTGAAATTTTTTTTTGAAGAAAAAAAATAAATAAATAAATAAAACAACAAATGAATAGTGTCATCTTGCAGACTGCCTGCGTTCTGTTGTTTTCCAAATGTTACTGTACCTTCTCCTGCCCTCGCATTGTATTAATTTGTTTTTCTTTTATCTGCTTCATTTGCTTTCCATCTCGTCCTGTGTGGGAACGGCTTCCATTTTGCCCGCCCCCCCCCCCACACCTGTCTGTGGAAAGCGCAGCTCCACGCAGATGTGTGTCTAGGCAGTAACTGAAGTTGAATCGCTGACACTTTGCGTTCAGCGCAGCAACACTGCTCACTTCAGAAAGCTGTAGCCACGGCTACAGAAACAATCATCTAACTATCACCTAGCATGAAGCGCAAAGAACGTTAGCTACACAAAGCACTTGCATGTAGTCATTTAGCAGACTCCAAAGCGACTACCAGAAAGTATCTGTCGACAATAGATGGAACACGGCCGTACACCAGTTAAGTAAAAGCATTCTATTAGTGGCAATTCATTATATTTTTGAGCGTCTATAAACAATCTCATGAAAATAAAACTGCATGGACGAGTACATTTGGTTAAGCAGTTTGGTTGTTTAGAACACATTGATAAGAACATGCGGAAGACTAGATTCACAACAGGGAATACATCTTCGATAGCTATCAGCCGCCTGCTATTTTAATATGCTAAGTATATTAAAATGTTGCTCAGTAATTCTACTCCCCACAGGTTCATTCAGTCTGGGGGGCCACAGATTTCAAAATATTAGATTAGACAGAACTTTATTAATCCACCTTGCAGCAACTGTATCATTAAATATCAGGACAATATACCTATAAAGTACTTATGAGTCAGGCAGAGATCTTTGGCCACTCTGAGAGACAGCATTGTTCTTTTGACTTTTGAAGAATAAAACGGAAATTCACTGTTAGTGTCTGGTTGGAGACTTAATCTGTTGCCATGGGAAATGGTTCTCTCGCCCGGCCCGGAAAAATGTCAGGCCATTATTCAATCGGCTCTTGTATCTTTGAAAACAAACAAACGACTGTTGCTTTAATAAAAAATAAAAAAACGTAATATCTGCAGATGAAGCACTCATGTTTACAGTATAACAGCAGGCTGTGTGAGACTAGCGTGTACTGACACACACACAGACTGCTAGATGAGTGGCTCTCATCGAGGGGGGTTGGGACGCAACATTTGCTTTTTATTGTTTTTAGGGGAGCAATCCTTTGTGGTTTTTTACTCCAATAGGATTTCTTGATCTTTAATCAAATGTGAGTGTCCCCCTATGCATGTATAGGTATGGGGATAGGGGGATGAACAGACAGACAGACAGACAGACAGACAGACAGACAGACCAGAGCCTCGATAGATATTATACAGTAGACAGACCAGCGCCTAGACAGACAGGTATACATAGGTATACTGTATAGATAGCACACAGTAGACAGACCAGAGACAGAGATATAGATGTTATAAATGGACTGCATTTATATACTTTACAGTATCCTGCCTGACATTCACCCATTCACAAACCGATGGTGATTGCTGCCATTGGGGGTAGGGGGTTAGGCATCTTGCTCAAGGATGCTTACAGGTAGGTCAACACCTCCGACCTTCCGGCTGGGAGCCCAACACCCAGACCACTAGATCATCCAGTTATAGATATAGATATTATAATCAGGTCTGTTAGGAGCCCTCTCAAGTGAAATCTGGGGAACAGATCAATATCATGAGGCTCTAACGTCTATTGTACACGTGTGTCACACACACACACACACACACGACACACATTCCACAGGCAGTATCCATGACTTGGATAATTGTCACTGTGTAACTCAAAAGACAACATATCCCCCCAGCTTTAGAATTAGCATATTCATTATTTAACTGGGGAGCAGCTGGCTAATTGGCAAATGAAATGCTTTCAATAACATTCACATGAGAAGTGGAATTTGATTAAGTCTAAAACTGGAGGAAAATACAAAATAAAGAAATGAATATAAATGAGCGTGCAGTAAAAAGAGCACTTTTGGGATATGAGTGCAGTGACAGTTTTGGTCGTAAGCACAAACGGAATGACTTTACCGCATTCGTGCGGCAAATAAATTGGTTCACAGTTGACGGAAACAAACCAAATCATAGCGACAACAAACACTTTTTCCCCCAATCCTTTTTCTGAAAACAGAGACAGGATATTACTGGTTATCTTTAGCACAGGTACTTTCAGTATATATATTTTTATTTTTACAGACTTCTAAAGCCTACTTGCTAAATCAGAGGGGAGAGACGGAAGGCAGTAAAGATGAGCTCGTAAAAAAAGCGTGTCCGGACGATTTCCTACCCCCGCTCATTTGAGATAACGGCACTCCCTCGTATATCAGATTCTGTTTCATGTTGGTCTGGGGAGCTCCAGATTCCTCCGCCGCTCTCACTGGTTCCCCTGCATGCTTCACATCTGATGTCCGGTGACATTGCCTTCTGAGTCACATGTCACAACTGTCACACGCCACGAGCCACATGGCGTCAGGCAGCCAGACACGACGTGACTCAGAACTCTGCACCAACATGTTGCCGGCAAAATACGGAACCGTAGATCACCGTTTGCTTCTTCATGGGTCCTGGGTTCTGCTTGAACCTGATGCAAAACTAGAAGCTAACGTCTATTTGAGTTGATCAGTTGACTCACAATCCAAACGTCAAAAACAGGTTTCCACACACAGATAAGAACCGTTTCAAATAAATCAATATTGGAAATAATTTGACTGACTATTACGTTTCCAATGACTTGAGTGAGTGAGATACAATTCAATAAAACCATTTTAAAACAATATTATTCATAGCATAAGCCTATAGGGAGGATACATGAATACTGTAAATGCATTTTAAATGTATAATTTACATACATTTTAGAACAAATTTAAACTCCTACAGACAAGGCTGTTGCATGAAATTGCCTTAAATTATTACGAGCAGAGCTTTTCTTGATATAGTTTCAACAAAATATGTCAACACATCGAAAATAAACATCCTGAAGTTGTCAATTGCGGCATTAGTCAAAACACAACGCAATTTGATGTATACCAGTTAGACAGCATACAAGTATAAATTAGAACAAATTAATTCTACAAATAGCGATACATGTAATTAAGATCATTTGATAGATAACGATAAGAAGATATATATGCCAACAACATACTGTACACACCAGTGTGGCAGCTGTGTCACAGCAGACAATGGCTCACCATTTATGAATGTTTGCCAGATATGAGAAGCAGAAGAAGTGTTTGTCTGTGTAAATGTCAAGCCACCATCTAAGAGAACAGCTTATTAATGGAAGATGGATACGGGGCTGAGAATGCTCCCATTAGACTGACTCCACAGTAGTGTATCCTGCTTAAACATGCCTCTGCGCGACTCTGAACACCAACCTTTACACTACAGGGGTTTGTTAGCCAACTTTCATTTGAGTGAGCCGGCTACCAGACAGAGTAAATTCACATGCAGGAAAATCAATACAGTCCCATATGACAGAAGCAGTACTAGACAACACACACCGTCCGCTATGATGGAACAACCAGCCAGAACAGTAATATCGTCCAAAGGAGTTTTTTTTCCATTCCAATGCTGAAAAACATTCTTTACTACAACTCTACTGCTACAGCTACTCCACGTTTACTCAACGTGCGAGGCAGATATGTGGTAAAAAGCTACAGTATTGTACTATACCTCATGCAAACATTTGTATGTACGGCAGCGTGTATTCATACGTGTTGTATGTGTGCACGGCTAATGCGCAACATCTCAGTACGGCTCCCTGTCAGAACAAAGGATTAGCATGCATACCAGAAGGGTAGGCTCCGGGCCAAAACAACACAGAAAACATTTTGCTGCGCGTGAGCCCGCTCTCCGACATCGAGAGAGACAAAGTGCTTTTATTCATCCCTGTTTGCTCGTCTGTTTTTTAATTGTTTGCGATGCGGTAGGGTGAACAGAGAGCGCCCCCTGACTGGGGCCGGCCCCCTTTGTGTCCCGCCCAGTGGGGGAGGACACAATCGCTGGCAGAGCTCCCTCCGCTGGGCTCCACGGCAATTGCAATCGTGACGTCCCTCTGGTTTCGGCCATTCTTCTCCTTTCCTCACTGTGGTCGTCCCGCGTTGTTGTCGGTAATAGTGTTTGTTGTCAGATGCCGGTGGGGAGGGGAGGGGGGATTGGGGGGCTGCGCGGCCTATCACAGAGGCCTGGAGCTGGGTCGTCTCCGATACGCGTGGACAGGACGCAAGGAGAGGCTGCGGAACGCGATCTCTTCATTGCCCCACCACCCTGGGCAGCATTGTGGCCTCACAGCAAGAAGGTCCCGGGTTCGGACCCCCGGTCGTCCCGGCCTTTCTGTGCAGAGTTTGCATGTTCTCCCCGTGTCTGCGGGGGTTTCCCCCGGGGTGACAATAAAAAAAGCACCACACCCCCTAGCTTTTAGACGGAGCAGAGGCTGTGCTCCCCGTGTGTCAGGCACACGCAGAAACTGAAGAACAGATACAGTATGGACTCAACAGGGTGCAAATGCCTCCCCCAGGGGAGATGCCCTTCTGAGAGACAAATGTGCCCCCCTTTAGCATCAGTCCGTGTTAAAACCTTAGCCAGGGCTGTATAGTACGACATCATTTTTTCAGCACGCACAGAGAACAATAAGATATGCGAAATGTCAGGCGATATTTGGTGAATTTGACAAAAAGTGTATAAGCTCACAATTATCGTTTACAATAAGTCCTCATACAAATGTCCGATAAAGAAAACCTCCTCTTCCAGGCACTTCCACTGCCTCAAAACATACTGTAGTTGTTCACTCTACCGGTAGTGTGTTTTGTTGCTCATGCTTGCAGGTACAGTATGTAAGCGGGGGGGGGGGCTGTGGAAATAAAACTTTAAATGTATATTTAGAATTCTAGAACAACAAACCGGGGTAACTTCAGGATATACCGTACTGCAGATGTAAACTTCCACTAGACTCTCCCACTGCATCTGTTCCACAGTATACGGTAGTGACTGTCTCTTCCTATTCCTGACACACACAGACACACACCAACGCTGCATTGATCCCCCAGCAGCACACAGTGCCAGACCTCTCATGTTGTACAGTAGGTGACATGGGAGCTTGGGAAGGCCGATTCGTAACAGCAAATAACCAAAGTTAATGTTTCAATTCGGATATTTATTTTCTGCCGGGCAGCCGGCGCTTGCCCTCGTCAGTGCTAATGAGCGCTGCTGTTGCTACGGTTATCAGCGGCGCAGACCGTTTAATTATTCATACGGAGCCGGTTCTGTCTGCCATTGTTTGCCTAAAAACCCCTTCTCCTCTCGCTCCACCGCTTGGCTTTCTGTCGCTTTTAACAACAGTCTCTGTGCAGGCTGCCCCGGAGCTCTGGCGAAGGACAGCTATAGGACGATGGACGCCATCTGAACCTGTGTGTGTGTGGTTGTGCGCATCCCGTTGAGCATGCAAAGCGGCAGTGTCAGCTCTCCTCCACTTGTGATCACAGCACAAAAACAACATTGTTGTTGTTGTGGTGGTGGGGGGCATGTTACCAACACAAAGACCAGGTTTGGGTACAATTTGTCCTCGCCACAAGTGGCGTTTTCCGCACGCGCGGCGGTCGATGCGTTCTGTCTAGCAGATGTAAATATAGCACCACTACCCAATGGGCACAGCCGACGCTCACATGCATAGCATTACTCCCACCTGGACACACTGTGATGTCATCATCTCTCTCTCTCTGTCTCTTTCTCTACCCCAACTCCTCCTTTTTACTTTTGTTTCCATAGAAACCGGGCCCTGTCCCGCGCACTCGCCTGCTGCTGCTCCCTGCAGGCGAGGAATAAAGATGAAGGATCTGTCCTCCGCGCCGGGCAGGCAGTCACCTAAGCTACCGCTGACAACGTCTAACGGGAGCTCTGCTTCCGCTGGGATCCATCAATCAAGCCGCGGAGGGGGGAGGGTGCGACTGCGAAGGAATGCCCGGTGCACTAGCGGGGGTGGGGGGCTCCAAAGTGCACGGGACAGGCGTGCACGTTGTAAATCAATAACAAATAGCAATATTAAATATGAGTCGGGGAGCGGGTACGGCTGTTAACGTCCGCTCAAAAGCCGCAGATCGATTTTATTTTGGCCTCTCTCCACGTCCAAATAGGAACCGACATGGCCGGCCGGCTGCATTACAAAACCACAGCTCAGTTCAAACCGCGCCGTGGAAGATGATACCCTGGTATTCATTAAGATGAGATTGTAAATCAATAACAAACATATGGGACAAGTTGCGTTGCTAATGAATAGCCTACTTGGTGGATGGAAGATAAGATAGAGTATCTCATTCTCTCCATCAGCAAACAGTTGGTATGCTAAATTCTCTAGCAAGGCAAAGCATTTCTTTGATCACATTTCATTAATAAATTCTGGGCATGAAATTGCGTTATTCATCCTGGAAGCATTCTCAGTAAGCAAATTAAATAAATAAAATAAAAAAACCTGCAAATTCAATATAAAGAGCACAAATATATTGCTTTTTTACAAAGATGACCTTTATTCAAAAGGGTAACACTGTCAGAGAATCTTAAAGCAAGGACGGGATTTATCTGATTATTCGTTTTAATAAATAAACAAGTTAATGGTGCACATATCAATTACTGGACCACAATAATTGATGGTTTTCAACCAAGACAAAAATTCAAGTTCTTCATACTGTGATTACACTGACACTTATCACAGATGAGAAAATAATGCAAAATAAGACTGCATGAAGGGCCAATTTCTTCCTTGTTTTTTCCATTTTCTACCCTGTATCTCTACCTTGATTCCACAAGGGGACTTGAAATTAACAGCCCATCCACGCATTACATGGAAACCTACTTGGGTTTGCACATTGAGGAAGATTGCCTGCATGCATAAAATATTGAATACCTGGCTGTATGCTGGGTAATCACTTCAGAGACCTTTGCCTTTGTTTCTCTGCATTCAAGACTACAGTAGAGATAATCTGTTCAAATATGTTCCATTTATCTACATCTGCTACCAAGGAATATTCATCTGTAAATGGACCATGTGTGCTGAAATGGGGGTAATCTCTATTTTAGCGCTTTCCTACGTTATCTAGCAATATCCAAGATAGTATTTGGGAGTTGAGTTGATTTGGGCCACATTTCTGCCTGCGAAGCCCCTATACGAATGGAAAAAGCCTGTCTGAAAAGACTAAGCATTTAATGCCAGATAACACACACTGACTTGAGAAGCAGCTACTGTAGCCTATATACAATACAGATATACTTTCAGCTTCAAACCTCTCTTTATAGCCTACTTTAAAACTTACAATAAACTCTCTCCTCTAGACACTTCCATAACTAAATACATACACACAAATGATTTACACAGGGGCTCTCTCACTGGTGTATGGCCACACTGCCCTCAGCAGGGGGCACTGTGTTTCAGAACACGTTCCTCCCATAACCGTCATCATCATTAAAAGTTCTTGTCAGTGGTTGTACGCCAATAGACTTGCCCCGCCAACTCCTCACGAAGTATCAAATGTGTCCTTGATCAAGGTACCTACCCTTTTCTTTTGATCAAGTTCAACAGGCTTTCTCCAGAATGTGGAAAACCCTTGAAAAAACATCCAAGACCCTTGCTGATCTACATAATGAAATGTAAAAGTTAACGTTAGCATTAATGGGCACCCTCTCAGCCCCTACCCAAACCCATATCAGCTCCTTGCCTACGTTTTTAGCATATTTTAAAAATGTGCAATGCGTGGAGCCAAGCTCAGAGCAGGGGGTGGATTTACACTTTAACCAGACCTTGATACACACCGTTGTTACAAGATGATCAATGTTACTGGCTTCATCTGTGAGTTTACATAATGTTTTGGCTTACTGGCGTTATGCGTATCACTTTTTCGTTGGTCATAGAGTCAAGTCGATTTTTCAAGCGCTAAGAACTTTAACTCTGCTCCATCTGCCAGGTTTGGTGGCGGTCCAAAGCTGTTTTCCACCAAAATATACTGTATGCAAAACAGGGCCGGTAAATTTAGTGTGCCTGCTAACCCTTCCTCAGTCCCAGCAGAGAGACTATTTCATAATGAGCTAATTAGCTTTACAGGCTGATTGTTATGGATTAGGTGCTAAGCTGACACTTGTCAAAATAGAACATGCACATTTGTCAGCAAACAGCAGGGACTCAACGGGGTTATTAAAGCTGCAACCCTTTTTCTTTTTAGCCCCAGTGAACAATGACACCACAGATGTGATTTCCATTTCCGACATAATTCTCAGCATGGTGCCAACATTTTATTTTATATTTCCCACGAATGCTTCATGATTTCTTGAATATCTCTCATCACATAAATCATTCCCCTTTTCATCAATTTGTGGCTGCAAATTTGCCTATGTTTCCTGGGCAGAACAACTGGAAGTCACCGAGCTCACATGACTCCAACAACAGAAGTTAGGATCTACAGAACATCTTTCAACAAAGTCAGCCATCCTCAAAACCAGAGCACAATTCTCTGGGCAGTGTGGGCTTTAAAGATAATCCAAGGTGTCATACCTTAAAGCTCTACCCTAAAGCAAAGCTGTATTTTACCCAATGGATGAAGGCCTAAATACAGAGTATATTTGCAGCTAACTGAGCTGATTTAGACACCCTTTTTTTTAAATGATGAACCTTTACGGAACGGATATATTGTTTTATACATCCCGGCAACATTTATCAGTTATCACTGTGCGACCATGTCTAAGAGTACCCATTGTCACACGATCCCATGGACGATCGGGGCAGGGTTAGGGCAGACTCCCCCATTCAATGAACACATAAACTATGTAGCTGTAAGTAACAATTAAGTGTTTGCAAGCCGGCGGCATTGCTCAATAGACATGACATAGTTCACAGCTCTGTTGATGATTACTTCAGCCTAACTCACTGGGGCAAGGATTCACTCCCCAAGCTGCTGAAAAAGCTAATTCAAAATGAACAAATCGTCCAGGAGCTGCACATCACTAATCAGACCAATAAGTCTAAAAACATATGTCGACTTGAAAAGCACAAGTTTCAGTGATGCTCGGGGCAGCTATAGCAAAGATGTTTCACCAGCCAGCGTCAAACCCAGAAGCCAGCTCCCGCCGTGAGCAAAAAATAAAAAATAAAAACACACTTGCGTTTGAAATATTTAACAGATGGAGAATCTGAATCTTCAAGCTGCCACATTTCAACACCCCTCCAGCTAGGTAGCTAGCGCTAATGCTAGAAAGAGGCGTGCTAGGTGCAGGCTCTGCTCGCTGAGCCTGCAGCGTGCACGCACGCACGCACACACACACACACACACACACACACGCATGCACGCAGACACAAGTACACACGCACGCACACACACACTTATGGAAGAAGACAGAAAAACACCCTAGGCCAACAGAAAAACAAATGGAAGGATTTGTACACACACTCACACGTACATGTAATATGATATACAGTATAACGCATTAGCACATTCCTTAGCCATGTTTGCTAGCAGCGGTGATCTTTAAACCCTCTCCACTCTCATTCCGGCAGCTGTTCTTCATTAAGGCACAGGGGGCACCCCTCCCCTTTAAGGCTTATTATCAACATCCAACTATCGCCAACTGCCAAATGGTTGGCGAGAATTCATTAAAGGGACTAGCAACGCCGGTAAATCTTGATACCGGGAGGTCCCCTGACCTATTCCTTCGGTCCGATAGCAGCTATTTATTGGAGAGAATTCCTTTTTGCCCGTCTCGCCTGTGATGCGGGCACGCAGAGTGGCTGTAAACACTAGCGCCGGGGCTCAGATAACGGTGCCAAAGGTTATCTGAGCCCCAACGAGGGAGTGATGTGTGCAAGGCAAATATGGCCGCCCTCCCCTTCCCCTCCCTCCCTCCCAGCCACCCATCCAATCCTTCTCCAGGCAACTTTCAGTTTATTCGCTTACTCTCATCTTATGTGATCTCATCTGATCTGCTGTCAAAACTGAGATCTGTTGTAAACATGGTGGGGGGAAAAAAAAAAACACGATACCTTTATTTTCCCTCCATTTTTCCTTTTTTACCTTTTTATTTTTTATTTATTTGAGAGTTTCCACAGCTCCAGAAGCACAAGATAAGGTTTGAAGCAGCTGACTTGTATTTGGTGTCGAGTTTGCAATATAAAAACTAGCGTGAACTAGCGTCATTATGGGAAGGAAGAGTCAAGACTCAGGTCTTAACCCTCGCAGCGCCAATCTCAATCTATCCCAGGTTATTTTACTGTGTGTTCCACCGGATGACAGCACATCAAAACAGGAAAAGAAAACAGGATCTAACCTTACAGGATCACTTACACAGGAATACAGACAGATAACCTACAGTACACAGTATGGCTTCACAATTTGCACGCGGAAACTGTCACACCTGTTATCGCGTTTCATACAGGACAATGTGCGGTTCTTCCCCTCACATGTTGTATACAAGCAATTAAAACGGAGAGCTGGAAGTGTTGGTCCACAGCTGAAACCACCCGATTATAGTATTCATTGTATGTATGACATCTTCAATTACAATTTCCTCTGAAGCGCGCACACACACACACACACACACACACACACACACACACACACACACACACACACAACAGTGAACATCACAACAAAACGCTCACTGCCAAAGATGGACACACAAAAACAGAATTGAGCGCACACGCACACACACACACACACACACACACACACGTCTACCAGCCCCCACTGGACGTTTCAAGTGGCACTCAACAAACAACTATGTGTGGAATACTGATTACGGGCCCTCCAGCCGCTGCCACCATGATTAGCATGCCGCTAATAGACACGGTGTTAGCATCCTTTCCCACCATGCCGCGCCGCTACCTAAACCCCCACCATACAGCTCTGGGGGCCGTGTGTGTGTGTGTGTGTGTGTGTGTGTGTGTGTGTGTGTGTGTGTGCGGAGGCGGGAGGGAGGAGAGGGGCATTACTGCCACACTCTGGTGGCTAAAGTAGTGCTTTGGCCCGGGGACAAAGAGAAACAACGTCCCCGTTAAGGGCCATTCTGCGCCGTGACAGCTTCTTGGCAAAGCCCAGCTTGCTGCGTCTACAGTGGTTAGCCCTGACGCTGTCCTCAGGCTGAGGCGGGAGACGGAGCCAAGAGGATGATGGGAATTGGAGTCTGAAGGAATCGACTGAAGGAATGTATGTGACTGGGCAAGGTTGACATAGATAGCGTATGTACACGAAACAACAGAAGGAAACATCAATGTCATGAACAAATAGATACAGTTTCAACTGAATATCTGAAATATGCATGACAACTGTATAAAAATAAGCTGCTGTAAGGCAGCTTGCGCTGCACACACGCACACACACACACACTCACTCACCCACCTACACACATACAGCATTGCCAATTCATAGTATAAAACCTTGTTTTGGGTCACTGTACCCTGTGGAATGTGATGCATCGATCTGTCTGGGCTGCGTAGTATAAATGGACTATTCACAATCTGTCTCCCTGCCTCTTAATTTCCATTTGACCGATTGGCTAGCCGGAGTTTTGGAGCTTCGCCCGGAGCCTGGAGTCCACCGAGAGCGACTCTATTGTCTTGTGCTTTATTAGAACCCTCCGCGGTGGGCGTATCCTTCCACCATGCGTCACGAGGTCCTAGTTGTGTTTAGCAGCTACTTGGTTAACAGTGAGACAACTACCCTGCTAAAAAAATCCAGCATTGCTGGTCACCAGCATAAGGTATGTTTTGCATGCTGCTACCAGCATGGAATGCTGGTTTTCTGGTACCCCGGCATCCCATGCGGTTTTCTGGTGTACCAGCATCCCATGCTGGTTGCTGGTGTGCTGGTATACCAGCTAGACCAGCACTAACCAGTGTCGAACCAGCCTGGACCAGCACCACCCCAGCACTAACCAGTATGAACCAGCCTGGACCCGCATGGCATACATGCTGGTTTATGCTGGATGTTTTAGCAGGGTACTACTGGAGTGTGTGTGGCATGCAGGAATGAAGTTTAAGTAACAAACAAATAACCTGGGCATCTCTTTAATAACTGACTTTATCGTGGGTCCCGACTAAATCGGTAAATCACAAACAAATAATTAGGAGACTGCACACCTCATTTATCACGTACCAGTAAGAGAAGGCGAGACAACGTACTTCCAGAGTGTTGATAGCAGTGTGGCGAGAAAACACACCATGCACATTGTATCAAAATATCATGGGAACTGTAGCTGAATGCTGGAAAATAGCAGCAGCTGTGCATTTGATTGGCAGCAGTGGACGCTTATCAGAATATGGATAAAACAGTCCAATAACGTGTGTATGGGAAATTCAATAAGAACCAGTCTTGTGAAACAGGCTAACCTGGAAGGATTTCTCTCCGTC
The DNA here is from genome assembly GCA_027564755.1 of Amblyopsis hoosieri. Classification (NCBI taxonomy): domain Eukaryota; kingdom Metazoa; phylum Chordata; class Actinopteri; order Percopsiformes; family Amblyopsidae; genus Amblyopsis; species Amblyopsis hoosieri. The sequence goes on from JAODUE010014290.1 coordinate 22,873, forward strand.
TATGGACCAGCCTAAATACTGCAGGATACTGTACCACATCTTACATGTGGTACAGTGTATATCCCTCATGTGTAGGCGGGGCCTGACGAAGAAACAACAATAACAACAGAGAGGCTTGATTGCTTCTGACGCGCATTGCTTCCAAAGGAGACATCTTGCCGTCTGCCATCAAGAAAGCACGCTGTGTGTTTTCATCTAGGGAAGTGGTGGTGGCTATGGCCACAAGGCCAGGCCAGATTAACCAGCTGATGCCAGGTCTTAGCCTTCAGATAGAATAGCCTGCACCTCCCTCCCCCCCCCCCTATCAAGACTTACAGTACACAAAACAAAGAACAGGAAGCCTTTCTTGAAAGCACACAGACAGACAGACAGACAGACAGACAGACAGACAGACAGACAGACAGACAGACAGACCTGAAAAGCAATGTGATAATATACGATAGACAGCAGAACAAATTGCATCTGATTGACTGCTGACCTATCTGTCTCAGGCTATGCCCGCCTGCAAAGGAGTGTGTGTGTTTGTTGAGGTTTCCACATCCTATAAAGTGTGTGTGTGTGTGTGTGTGTGTGTGTGTGTGTGTGTGTGTGTGTGTTGTGGTTTTCACAGCCTATAAAGTGTGTGTGTGTGCACATGTTGTGTGGCCTGTGTGTCTTGGCTTACACAGTCTCTAAAGTGTACTTTAGAATGTACGTACTTGTGTGTGTGTGTGTGTGTGTGTGTGTGTGTGTGTGTACAGTACAGTATGTGTGTTGTGTTTTCTCTGTGTTGTGTATGTGTTGTTTTTTTCTCCGCGAGTCTCTAAGGTGTGTATCTAACAGTACATACGCACATACAGACAGACACTCATACATACATGTTGTGTTTTCACAGCCTCCATCTAAGGTGTGTGTGTGTGTGTGTGTATGCGTGTTGCACTTTGCACCATCTGTAAGGTCTCTGCCATGTGTTTCAGACTGGGTGTGTGTGTGTGTGTGTGTGCAGCTGTATGCGTGTGCATACATACATATCAGCTTGTATGAGGCCGGGAGGGCAAACAGGCCAGTCCATAATGCTCAGCTCTCTCTGTGTGTGTGTGTGTGTGTGTGTGTGTGCGTCTGTGTGTGTGCGCGTGTGTGCGTGAGAGCCTGTGTGTGTTAGCGAGACTGTGTGTGTGTGTGTGTTATTGTGGGAAATGAGCTGTGTGAGGTGTCAATAGGGTAAACCTCATGAAGCCTATACTTCCTGAAAGCCAGCCAATACTAAACAGGCAACAGATGGCCTGTTGATGTGACAAGCTACATGCTGCAATGGCCACACGCGCGCACACACACACAAACACATGTGCATACATAAAAAGAAAAACATTTTTTGTTTTGTTTCACCGTATTCCCCACTCACTGTCTTTGATAGACATACTGAATAAGTCAAGACAGGCATTCATGCAAAGAACAAAATATAGAATAAAAGCACGCATCTTCTACAATCCACTGAAAGTTTCCGTTTCCACAAGCAATTAGGGAAATTATACTATTTCTAAAACAGCTTCCTGATTTGAGAACATACAAACAAACACAACATGTTTCATTCTACAGTAGAAACCAGGGTGAATGACCTACACAGTATTGGGTTCAACCTCATTTTAAGGAAAGGGGATAGTGTGTTGTTGGCCCTCCCAACTAATGACATTTCACTGTCGCCGTCAGGTAAACGCAGACTAAACAGTAATTATACTCTGTGGGCACTCTATTTACTGTCAGCGCGTAACTTGACCAGCTGGCTACCGTTGTGTATGGAAGTATAATGCGCACAATAGAGTCTTTTAAAAAGTGTGCACCGGTAGCAGGCCAATTCCCACACACTAGCACATCAACCCCGCTGGCAGATTAGAAACATCCCACGGTTCAACATAGGACCGTGACCTCGGTCTCATTCACACCGTCTGTTGCCATGGGAATAGAGACAATGAGAAAACGGGAGATGGTGGTTTCCATCCCTCTACCGCCGCGAGGGCAGGTTGCGTGCCGCCACACTCCTCAAGAGCCAATTTATTATCGCTCAAGCTCCGAAGCAGCCGCCCACCAGACTGCGGATGGACAGATCCGACTCATAAATCAAACACCCCATCGCCCCAGACGGGATAGGGGGGGGGTAGAGAGGGGGTTTCGCCTCAGACATGCACTTTGACCTCGTGTTGGAACGCCAGTGCCATGCGATAGCAGTTAAGTCCAAAAGGTTCAGATGCCGACATTTGGATGCGTCGATTGTCACCAAACACTCTTGCCTCACAGTTCAGTACGCTAAGCACAAAGCCTAGCCTTGCACATTCAGACAGCATCGATTCAGACAGACACTGCAGGCAGATGGAAGAGCACGAATGCAAACTGACAAACAATAAGCGTCTGCCTAACTGTGAATGTGTACAAACAATATTAATACTTGTGAGACGCGGGGAATAAAGTGGCACAATGTTAAACACCAACTCAAAACTGTGGAAAAAATAATAATGGAGTCATGTTTTCAAAGTTACACACACTACCAGATAGTTGTCACGTTAACCGAATATTTTCCGTCACTGACGGAATATTTGTAACAATGACGGAAAACTCTGAAGGCCGTCCGTCAGTTTGACAGATTACACTGAGGGCAATCGACCAGTCCTGAGGCACGCCTGTTGAACCAAACTCGCTCTGCGATCAACACCAACTATGGCGAGCATTTGGAAGGCGTGCTCATTCTTACAGCAGGGAAAACTCCAATATAATCATATATTGAGAACTCTAGAAGGAGCAGACTACGGTGCGGTGATGTGAGTCATGCAGCCGGATTTGCACTGCCGTAGTGACGAATGCTTTTGAATTGAAGGGTTCCTCACTGATGCTCGCGACGAAATCTAACTGTTGCTCGCGATATCAGGATGGTATCATATCACAAGGCTAGGTTACAGCCTTGTCAGGGTGTAAAATATGCCTTACAGCTTATAAACTAACAGAACAGTGAGGGGAACGACATTAACAGAGCAGGAAGCTGGAACATCACCATCCATAACTAGCAGTGAAACAGACATTTATTTACAAGGGGACAACGCTGAAGATTGTAGAGCAAGGTACTATAAAACTGTACTAAAGAAATCTAATAAACTGTATTCAAGCTGTAAGATCTGTGATACTGTGTCGCAAATTATATTATTTAGGGGTATAACGTTTATCTGTTATTATCTGACTTGTAATATAATTGTGAAGTTATTTTTTTTATTGATAACACAAAGATTAGTGGCCTCACAAGGTGTCCATTAATGGGAGTTCTCATAAAGTCATTATGTGTGTGTGTTTGTGTGTGTGCTTTATCTACAAGCATTAGTCACATTGACAGCTTGGGTGATTCACTCACACAAACACACACACAAACCACAAGATATCCAGGATTAATAGAAAATGACAAACTCAGGGTTATTGTCATTGAAGCATGTGAAACAGTCAACAATGGCTCAGATAGATCACCAGTGGAATATAGACAGATACACACACACACATAGCTGCAGAGATCAATACATCAATAATACACAAGCGAATGTCCAAGCTAAGAGAGAATGTGACAGAACGACGGCTTTACAGATTCACGGCTAATTCCCTAGGTGTGTGACAGCAAATATGTGCAGATGCTGCAGACATGAAATTGGTAATGACTCATTCATATCTGACAATGTTCTCATTAATTTCTCATTAACACGGTGCATGACAATGTGCACAAGCAAAACAGACCATGCTCAACACAATGCTAAAATGCCTGGAAAGTTTTGTGTATTGTTTTACTGTCACAATCACGTCTCAACCACTATATATTATAATGCTGTACTCAGACTCAGATACATTATACAATATATAATTGTATAATTAATTTTAATTTATGAAGATAAACAAACATCAACATATAAATCAAACGAGCACCTTTCTGTAAATGCAGCTGCGATCGTTTGCTACAGTAGATCGTTGGGTCATTTCTGTGCTGTTTTGTCAACTTTACAGCAACGTTGAACACATAACACACTTTCCTCCCATGATCTCAGGAGTGAGTCTCCAAACTGCCGCAGACCTCTCCGCGGGCAGTCGGGGGCAGAGCACCACATCGACCAATGAGAATCAAACGCGGCGGTGGCTTTTCTCCGGACGGGCCAAAAGCGCGATGGGCCGCGACTTCTGCGAGCTGATTGGCTCAACGGCGCGTGACGACCAAGGTGATTGGATCCTACGGCGCGCGAGGGGGGAATCTCTGCCAGGAGAACACAGGGGTTCAGGTGCTCACACACACACACACACACACACACACACACACACTTTGGACACTCTGCTCTCCATGAACAAATACAAATGGCAACTATATTGTTCCTCCACATGCATTGGCATGCAGGGATGCCCTGGGGAGCCTATTCCATTTAGAGTTGCAGGGGGGTGTGGGGTATGGGGTGGGAGGTGGGGGGGGGGGTCCCAGCCCTCGCTGTGCCAATGCCAACAAACTATTAGCCGGAGAATGATCCATCATAAGTCCTCCCCAGCTCGGGACTCCGAATGCATCCGCTCCATCTCTGTCTGTGGGACGCTTTGTCTTTCCACTTCACGTTCACCCAGCCATCACACGCACGCACGCGCACACACACGCACGCACGCACGCACGCACGCACGCGCTAATGTGCTCAGTCACGCATACTCACACGCTCAAACAAACACACACACACACGCACGCACACAGACTGCTGCAGCGCGGAGACGCAGTCTCGGTGCTACAGGGTGTTTTCAACAGGGTGTGGGTGCTCTCGTGCGGAACCACTCACCAGCGGTGGTCAGGCTCGCTCTAGCACGACCACGTAGACCGCACGCACACACGCACGACAGTTGAACACTGTAAAGCTACATTCAGCTAACGCCGAACCATCATACAGCTGCAGCGCGGCCGCTCCAGAAGGTCCAGAACGTTGTGGTGAGCCGCTAATACATTTCTCACTGGTTGGTAACGACAGCTACAACAAACACCATTAGCAGCATGTCTGGCTAAGAGCTAAATTATTGTTCCCTTTGGGAACACACTGTCGTTAGCCAAAGGGATTTATTGCCATCCAATTTATACATAATTACATTCATACATAATTATATTAGGCGTATAGTTATGTGGCAGCCCCCCCCCCCCCATACTATGGGGCATAGAATGAAGCCAAGCGCTCAATGTGGCTTGATGTTAGAGGTGCGCTCAGGGATTCTGCAGACGCATTGCCAAGGCAGTGTTGTGTGGTGCGGTCTGCACCACTTTGTGTTCCCGCTTACAGAGCCAGGGCTGTGTAGCAACACCTGAATATGTTTTCTTTCACAAAGAACGGGCAACTGTGCGTAGATATTCCCTGAATCTTACAATGGCGGACTCCAACTTTAAGTAACATTAAAACTTCTGTGCTCATCACTGCCCCCAGTGGCTAAACAATTACCTATGTTTTATTGTTAAAAGTTTTATTGTCATGAGCATAGAATACAGAGATGCAATTTATTGAAGGAAAATTAGCTGGCGGCATATTGTCAGTAAAAGTGTTGGTTTATCAGTAAACTCATAAAAAGCTGTGTTTTCTCTAAAGCCTTTCTTTAATATGAAAGGAAAATGTAAAAAAGCAAATCTCAAGTTTCTAGTGCGGCAACCCTCTTCCATATTATAAGTGCAAAACTAAAAAAAAAAAAAAAGCTATCAAAGTATTGAAGCAGAAACCCCCCAAAAAAACATTTATTGCTAATAGCTTAAAATGTGGTGAGGTTAACATATTTGGCTCAGTTTCTAACTGAAAAATCAATGTCCTGAGGTTGCAAAAGCACCTTAAACTACAACCGTTCCCATAATTCATATTGATAACTGGTAATGCGTCTGTGCTCATTTGCCAAGCTCATTTTCTAATTGTACTCAGTAGGAAATTGGCTTGGAGGAACAAAATGACTAAAGTCCTAAGTACAGCGTGAAACACAAGCCGGATTAATTCATTCATTACTGATTAATTAGAGATGAGCAGATCTCAACTGATACAGGCAGCTCAACCCAAACGTGTATCATTATGAGAGTCGTTTTTTTTTGTTTTTTTCTTATTCTACTGATCATATCAGTTTGTCTTGAAACAAGAGAGGATAAAGGGGGGGGGGGGGAGGGGCACTCCTCTACAGTATATAATCAGTTAAAATATATAACCAAGCAGTTCTGCATGTACAGGCCTAGAGAGAGGGCGGCATAGGAGGCTTAGTGGCCTTAAGGGCCACATGGAGGGTGGTGACAACAGCTCCTGCAGTCAGTGCCACCGCTTAACACTGCCTGTCAGGCCACCACAGACACCACTACGGTATATGCATGTATTGTGGTTGTACAGAGAGAGGGGAGGGCAGAGAGAGAGAGAGAGGGAGAGAGTGGGAGAGGGTGAGAGCGAGAGAGAGAGAGAGAGAGAGAGAGAGAGGGTGCTGGTGGTGGGGAAAAGAGGTCCCCGTCATGCTTCTGTGGCTTGCCAGCAGACAACCATTATCACCTGCGATATCGCCTCCTCTTTATAAGTGAGGGACAGCTTTCTGTGTGTGTGTGCGAGTGTGTGCGGAGGGCATCGTGAATAAAAGCCACATTGCTCTTTTTAATCCTCTCTTCTCCGTCAGAGGGCTTTCTGATTCAGAGATCTTCACCTGGGTTTCCAGGTGAAGATGCGCTGGATTCTTCACCGATCGCTTTTGACACTGAAAATGCACTTTTACTTATTTACAAAAATCTATTAGTCTGCTGTGATGTAAGCACACTGTCTATCCTGTACATTAAAACCCTGTTAAACGCCAACACGTGTAAACACATTGCTGATAAACCTAATTGTGTTTTGTTGCTTGTTAAATTGTATATTTTAAGTAGCTTCTTGTGCCTCAGCTGAGCTAACCTGAGCCTATTATTTAGGGCACCTTCTCATGATTAAATCAAAACATGTTATGAGGCATGAATTCAGCCCTGTGGGGAAATCATATTTCTAATCCGCAGGTTGGTCTGTTCCTCAGTCATTAGATTTGCAGCTTTAATGGAATCTGCAAGCACAAATTATGACTGACAAGCCAACATGTGCACTCCATTAGGTTACGTTACATTATAGGCTTGTGCTTGTGAATGCATACACACAGGAAATGTGCAACGGTTGTGGCTTGTTGGTATAACTGTGGTTCCATTCAGTGATGAGCATGTAATTCATAAGTAGCTATTAAGAGATTCAGTATACACGTTAGCACACATGCACATTTGGCCACATGTTCGTACAATTCATCACTGCGATGAAAACACGTAGTAATCTTATTCCCCACCGGAAAACAACTTGATTAAGGCACAGCGGTAAACAGCCTGTGAAACTGGTCACTTGATTATGAGGTTTCAGGAAATAGTGCCATTGTATGAATTATCATGAGCAAACCAATAGCACAGTGGCATGCAGTATGCGGTCAAACCGCACACATACACGAATCCATAAAGTTCTTATCTTTCAAACCAACTCCATACAAGCAGTCCATCAGTCAATCAATCCTTATTGACACGTAAAACAACAAACCGAGAACACAATTTAAGAACTTTCATCATGTCCATCACAGCCACAGATCACCGTCCGAGGAGCTGAATCTGGAATTGCGATCCCTGTGTATACAAACGGTCCTTTCCACAGCAGGAAAGCTGCCCCATCCTTGAGTTACACAAGCAGGCAGGAGTAAAGGCGCGGCTATCTCTGCACAGCAGCACGGCAGCTGAATGGAATCAGTGTGACATTACACTGCGGGACTTGAAGCCGCAAATCAAATCACTTTCAAAAGCTCCTTTGCGTGCTCCATGCGATTATGCTCAACGTAATTGGCACGTTCTCTGCGACGGAAGTCAAATATAAAAAGGTAATGACATAACGCTTGTGTTGGGAACATATGGGTGTGTTTAAAATAGGACAAGCTGTCAAAAAAAAACATAATAAAAAGAGTTCACCTTAGCTTTACAAGTTGTTTAAAGGCACTGTCAAAAATTCTATGTAATTTCTATATTTTCTTTTTTGATATTCCAACAGCTACTTTGTTGTTTGTCAAGTATTAAACTGTAAAAATGCTAAATGTGCTTCGGTGATCTCCAAGAGAGGCGAGGGGCTCTGAACGTGCCTAAGCAACAAACACAAACACACTCCATGATGGATAACATCCATTATAGGATTCCTGCGCCCGCACTACCATTCCCGTAGCAAAAAAAGCCATTGCAATGGGAATCACGACTCCCAGATGCAGTGTCGAGTCCCCGGACTTGGTTAATTAACAGGATCCATCCATGAAGCGGGCTCACGTGCGCTCTGTGAGTTCTGAATGCAAAGTGTCACTTAGCCGCGATAGCTCACCTCTCACACCTTCACGCTTCCTCCATCCTGCCCTCTTTATCCTCACGAGCCCTCTTCTGACACGGCGTCGTTATTAATTAAAGGTAGAGACAGTCATTCTGGAGACAGACTGTTGATATTTGAACTGGATCAAAACAAAAACAACCTCCTCTCCCTCCCTCAGAAGCTCCGCCCCGATACATTGGAAACGCATTGCCAAGGCTAGGACCTGCGTGCACACAGAACGCAGGCGGGGGGGGGGGGGGGTTAATATAGTAACACAATTCAAAAGTAAGTTTGCTACTGAAACACTATTATTTCTATAAGAGTTTACTCTATAGCCACAGCCGTGACAGAAACAGAAGGTTGTTAAGAGGAAGATGGCCTAACCTACAGTGTACTGTATACATGCTAGCAAACTTGTTTTCACCTATTATTTGCCGCACACCATTATAGAACATTGGGAACATTTTATTAAGGTTCTGATAGAACCTAAGCTATAGCGTCGGTAACGCTCTACTTTGTTACAGAGATTTTTTAATTTTCCGGTTTCGTGTCCTAGGAATGGACTAGTCCGGTTGCGATGATTATGTTTTATTACTGGCTGTATTTATTTATTTTGGTTTTATCTATAAATGTGAAGCACTGACTTCTGAGAAAAGCGTGATATAAATACATTTCTTATTCTTCTTCTTCCTTTAATGCCAAACATTTATCGCCACACTCGGGGTGAAACGGCACAAAACTGAATCGTTTTATTGGCTGTCGCTTGTACCTTCCACATTTTGTTATCCTTTTGGTTGACATTTGCCTTGACTTTGACTCAGGTGTTGATATTTGGGGCACTGACCAAACTGCCCCATACAAACCATTACAAAGACTTGTCTGTCTGTGTGTGTGTGTGTGTGTGTTGGGGGTGCACGATATTGACAAAATGTGATATTGCAATATTGATATTAATTTTGATATTTTTAAACATAAGTAAATACTTATGGGAATGGTTTGGTTATGGGAAAATGCATCAAAATATATTCATAACATATCAAAACAACACATTTTCAACTGACAGTCATATTGGACTGGTACAACAACATTAATTCCAAGCTACAGAGGAGGCATTCTTTTTGGCCACTAATGTTTCCTCTTCCATCTCTATTATGTCATTAGCTTCCTCAGCCACACATCTTACTGTTCTGTCTAAATCAAACACAACTAAGCCAAACAGCCAATGGATATTTTATTGCACTTCCAAATATTGCACTTCCTGCAACATTTCCAATATGATATTGCGCAACGTGATATTGCGGTAACGATACTGAGTCAATATATTGTGCGCCCCTACTGTGTGTGTGTGTACACAGACTGTATATACGGAGGCATGTGGCAGTAGCAGGTTCCATTAGCGGTTACCCACCGTTTCCCTGGGAGCTGCTTTCATTGTATTTTCACCCAGCCGAGGTGCTGGTGAGAAATGACGCCAGGCCTAACAGAACGGTCACCGCGACGACACAACCGGTGTCAATCAACGCACGGGAGACGCACATCATGCCAGACAATGGCAGCCATATGAGAACATGTATGATTCATGTGAGGGGATTTTTATATTTTTAACAAATGGTATTATTATTGTTATTATTATTATATAGTGTTACGCTATTTGTGGTTAATCACATTTTTGGTCTGTAAAAGTACACTCCTTGATTGCTCTGCCTACACCACAAATGAGCTCACTGTTTATGTTTTTAAACAACTGTGTCAACAGGGGAAAGGTGGAGATTGTGTGAGCAGCCAGCCTGCACCTTTGTGCTGCATGCATTTCACCCAGACGCCAACTGAAGGGTGTTACCTTTGATACAATATTTACACTCCCCTCCCCCCATGTTGCTATAACACTTACCTAGTTATTTGCACAGACGCTTTCTGAGCTGGGAGCGACTGCTTTTAAAGGGCCAGTGGGTCACAAACAGGGTTGAGATCCACCCATATCAACCTGAAACGCTATGCCTTCAGTCATCCTTCTGTCTATAGTCACCTTTGTGTTCCTGTTATTAGCTTAGTGAATATCTTCACTGGTGTGCTAAAAGAACATTAGGCTGTTATCTTGTCATCATTAGGATACAAGCGCATACGTGAACACGCGTACGCATACGCGCGCATGCCCACACACACACACACACACACACACACACACACACACACACAGAGATGTATGTGGAACGAGAAAGAGACGTTTTGCGTATCCAGGCCATGTCAGCAGATCCCACGCGAGTGCTCCCATTCGCAGCTGATTAGCCCGCAATAAATAAGTCATTAGACATCATTAGAAGAGTTTCAGATGCCAGGTGGTCACGTCACCTCACACATGAACCCACCCCAACACACACACACACACACACGGGGAGACCAGGGACAAAATAAAAAAGAGAAAACAAACCCAAAGAAACAACAAAAAACGGAAAGAGCTTAAGGGTCGGAAGTCGCCGAGCTGGGAGGTAATAATTAAATCACCAGGCAACAACAGAAAGCTCAGTGTCAGCTGCACAGCCACAAAAACACTCTGTGGGTTAGCATGGGTTAGCATGAGATGAGGAGGGCTCTTTGACAACACGCACGCACACACACACACACACACAGGAATACAGACATCAAGACAGACAGGCAGTACAGAGGGCGGAAAGGAAGCAAGGAGGCTAGTTAATAAGAAAGGATTATTATTACTATTATTAGGAATATTGTTGCTTTATATCGGTATTTAGATACCTCTGTGACCACAGTGGCTTTAAGTGTAAAGTAAAGGTAGATCTTTAAAAACACAGCACACTTAAATTGTCCTCACAACGTATTAGTGCATATTAAAGATGATTCGTTGTATGAATATGTTTATTGTTTTAACTAACGTTTGGTTAAGGTGTTTTTTTTCCCCTACAATAACACGAAAGACTGTTCTCGGGGTTAGTTCTGCCCACCCTTCTCTGTGGGAATCTACTACTGTTGGATACAAATCACATGACTACCTGGCTGCATTCCACCCAGATGACAGACTGTGAAAAATCAGAAGTGCAAATTGAATTACTTAGAGAGTGACATGAGAGGACATTGGGCAGAATAATTGCATTACATCCATCTCTTTTACAAGGCTACACTGTGCCTTGTGTTGTCCCAGTACATGTGATTGGTTATTGTGACTGTTGTGACTTCACAGCGACTGTCGAAAACAAGAGCATCTTGTAATTAACCTCCGTGTTTCCTTTCAAATCCCATTTTGCTGTAATTCACACTCGCACAAAAAACACGGAACCAAGCCGAGCCGGGGTTTTAAAAGGGAGTGACCTTTAATTAACCTTTGCTGACCTGCGTTCATCTTAAAAGCAGGACATCTAATTGCTGGGGTTCGCCACAATCAACCTTCAGGGGCCACCGGAAAACGTTGCGCCCCCCCCCACAGAACGAGCTTATGTTCTGCCATTCCGGTCATGGTGCTGGCACCTCCCCGCCCCTCCACCCCGCTTAAGGCCTCTGGATGGCACCTCTAAGCTGAGAACCCCACGGCGCCCGCTTCATTCCAGCCAATACGTCGCGGTGCGGCCCATTAGCCGTGCTAGCGCTGAACAAACCTAATTAAAGCGGCGGCGCCCGGGCTAATGCTTAGCTTAACGCAATTCCCTGTCCCCGGCGCGCTAATGTGATGGAATGTTTGTCGAGCTGCCCCTTATTGGCTCCTTAAAGACACGGGAGCCTATGAGAGCTGGTGTTGTGGGAGGAGAGGGTATGGGGAGTGAAGGATGAAGAGAGCAGATGAAGAACTGAGTAGGAGGGGGGGGGGGGTGTTTGTCCTATTCCAAAGAGGTTGACAAAATAGTCAGGTACTGGCTAACCAGTATCCAGAATTCCACTACTATGAAGACCTTGTTGTTTTGGTGTGAAACCGAGGGCAAGCTCACCCCCCAAACCTCAGTGTCTAGCAAGTATCTCTTTCTCCATCCTCCCACAGAGGCTCACAGACGTTACATTCATGGGCGGGGAAGGCTGGCGCTACCCAAAAAGACACACACCCCCATCCATCAACTTCACCAGCGTTGCCATGGTTCCACAGTCAGCCCAGGCAGTGGGAAGTATTGGCTGTGGGAGGCTACAGGGTGGAAAGTGATTGAGAACTTCTCTTTTATTTCATTGTGACATGTGCTGCAGTACAAGTTATTTGAGCTGCTGGGTCAATGAGAAATTAGAAAAGAAAAAACCAAGCGTGCGGTCATAAGTGCAGACATTTTTGGGACCACTGGGATTGCAGGAATAAATTTAAATCAAACACTTGATTTGGCCCTGAAGGCCAATTCACAAGGGCGCGTAGACACACAGAGATTTAAAATGGACATAATACACACAATCTAATACTGATAATAAACATGTAATTTGACGTGATATACAGGGTAGCCTATTTATAAGTAATTATAATATTACTTCATAATTAATTATTATTATTACTATTATTACTATTATTAATAATAATATTATATTTAGACATGTGGGAATATACATTTGGAATGGAACTTTGTTTACATTTCTGTATGAGATGCTTTTCCACAGCGGGAATATGCACAATTCTTTTGAGAAATATGCATTGACTGTTCTTGTTATAGCTGTTCTTACAGCTACATACAGTATGTATGGTGTTATAGCTGTATATGTATGGTGTATATGTATGATGTTATAGCTGTATAAAGCTGTATATAAACAGTGCTAGCTGAAGTCTGATATATTGATATACTTTGATGTTACTTGATATTAGCTAGATATTATCTTCAGAAAATTTCACATTTTGTCAAAACAAGTCATAATCACAATATGAAACCTATTTAGTGTCTGATATATAAACAAAATACATCGGCAATACATTGGCAACTGAAATATCAGTTCATGCCTGTCTTTTTGTGAAGAAAAAAATAAAAGACACAAAGATGACTCAAATTACATTTCTGTCTAATATTATTTTAATATTCTATTATTGAAACTTGGTTTCCCTGTACTGGATAGTGCACCTGTGGAAATGACCCGTTATGGGTTTACAATATGTCAGTCTAGTTACTACGGTAACAGCCACTCACTGCCATGTCATGACAAAAGCTGCCATTAAAGCAATTTCTGCAGTTACTACTATACTACAGCAGTAGCACCACTACAGCTGAACAAAACAGAAGGTCAAGCATTCTAAACACGAGCGTGTTTTTTGCGGTATTCTATTAATGACATACTATACAGTGTTCTGTTCATTACAAATATACTACTGCTCGGTAAATCGGTTGCTCCAGACGTCCAATACTTCACAACGTACAGTAAAGCACACGAATGCTCTTGGCATTCTAGTGGCTGCGTTTCATTTTGTTCTGTTCTGATTCACCCATATTAAGTTAGCTATAACGTCGGTTTATTTCTGGGTCCCAGCCTCTTCCTCGTGTATTATTTACCTCATGTCATCTGACCTTTGTGTACCTTTTAAGGCTATTTAATGTCACATTAGGTAAAACCAGCCGCTGCTGAGATTTCCAGGCACGTACTTCCCAGAATGCATCCTGCTTGTTTATTCTGGGCAGGGATCTGGGGGGGGGGGGGGGGATATACCAGCATACATTGGCATCTTACATTTTCCTATAGCGCTTGACTGGAGCAGCAGGTCCCGGAACACTGCGGCGCAGCATCGGGAGCTATAGCCGGTAACCCGGGCACTCCCCTCTCCGCCTGACTGGCGAGCAGCGCAGGCTGGCGGCCAATTACTCCGAGCCCGGGTCGGAGCTGCGTTCGCCGTCTTTGCGTGTGGACTGGGGGAGGGGGGGGTGCCACGGCGACGCTGACCCCTGAAGCCGGTGTGAAACATTGATGAGTGGGAGATCCAACTGGAGCCTTCTGGAACAAATCTGCTCTGCGCGAGGGTCGCCAGGTGGCTGCCATCGTTAATAGTAGGGGGAATATACATGGACCGGAGAGCTCAAGTGTAATAAACGTCACGTAAACTGAACATTAACGTGTTGAATGTGAATTATAAGAATATAATATGCATGTGAAAATTGATTGTTAAAATGTCAACCGCAAATGGAGGGAATAACATCAAGTCTGGTTCCACTTCTTCTCAGGTCTGTCTGGGTGGGTACAGGCTCCGTTTGATTGGCGTCTCTTTTTAATACGGCCTGTGTTCTGATTTGTTTCACTTGTCAGTGCGGGACAATGGCATCCTTCTTGAGTAGTTCTTCTACAGCAAGTCTTCAGCGCTCAGTTTGCTGACATCATTGATTTTCCAGAATAGCCCCGATCAGCAGAGAAAATTACAGAGAGGATTCTTTTCACAGATTCGGTCATTTGCATAGAATAATTATGTGAAATCCTTTGATATGTCATAAATTACAAACAACATATACAGTAATGAACACATTCTGAGGATGATGCTAAAATTAAACCATGAAAAAGTAGATCTTCCATGATACTAAAGTGAAACCATGAAAAAGTAGATCTTCCATGATGCTAAAATAAAACCATGAAAAAGTAGATCTTCCATGATGCTAAAATAAAACCATGAAAAAGTAAATCTTCCATGATGCTAAAATGAAACCATGAAAAAGTAGATCTTCCATGATGCTAAAATAAAACCATGAAAAAGTAAATCTTCCATGATGCTAAAATGA
>JAODUE010014290.1:38003-51036 GCA_027564755.1 Amblyopsis hoosieri
AACCATGAAAAAGTAAATCCATGCTTTGCCTTTTAGCGCCATTTCAACCCCATTCACAAATGACTTTTGGCAATCATCTTAGTTGCTGCACCCGACTGCCATCTCAGTGTTTACAGTGCATTACACTCTCCACTATGTGTACCTCATTAGCCGGGTGGAAAAGAAAACCAGGGCTTGCGAGACAGACATTTCTCCCTGAAAACTCTTGCTTTGATGTGTGTGTGTGTGCGTTGGTGAGGTGGGAGAAGGAGGGGAGGGGCGCTGGAAAAAGATCTACAGGCTACAGGCGATCGATAGCATTTTTTGATGGTCCAGGATTAAGGTATGATCTCCTTTTGACTGGATGTGGATACGTCACAATCAAACCCGTCATGTTGTCAATGGCTTCAGAGTTCTAGGTGATTTTTTTTCCCAACCCCCCCACACCCTTTGAAGTTAGTGATCTGGGATTCATTGGAGAAGGCTTGGCAAAGAAATGTAGCTTTCACGGCTACTGCACCCGGGCACATTGCACGCTGCGAAAATGTTCTTGGACACAATGGGAGGCTGGAAAACAAGGCCCACATGATTTATGAAACAATGACATCTCTTTGAGGTCGATGATTTACAGTATTGATGTTTGACGCTAATGAGTCAACAGCCTTTCACAGTCATTCACGCTATAGTTGGAAAGATTAAAAAAGAAAAGAGAGGCCTGCTCTGGATTGGAACTGCCAACACAATACAATATTATTTGCTATGCTGCATTAAAACCTTTGCACTGCTACAATGCACGCAAATGATTGCCGCTTGTTCACACTCCATATTTTGGTTTTCAATTCCAACTGACGTCTTGGTCAGCCACCCACACACACACAAAATCACATGACACGCCTGCCTTGGCTGATTTTTGTCTTCATGAGCGAGCTCTGGGATCTTCAGTCCCCTGAGTTAGCAGTCAATCCGCGGCAGCACGCTGTGTGCGATTTCCGCCTCGCTTGTTGGACGTGAAGCCGAATTAGTGCGCGCTGATGCGACGTTACGAGGCCAAGGGTGCGCTGATGAACCCGTTCGGGGAGGCAGCGTTCTTGCAGACCACGGCATTCGTACTGTCAGAGAAGTGTGCCACCTCACAGGGCCCCGCGGCGCCGAAGAGGGCCTCGCGCCTGCACTTGCCAGCGAAGGGAATTTCTGTGTCACGTTCATTATTGGTAGCAGGCGATTGAGAGCTCATGCGTAAGCGTGATGCAACATTTAACACAAATCCAAGTCCAGCACCAAACAGCTTGATCGACAGGCAGTCTGACCAATCAGAAGGCCAATCTGCCATTTGTCCGACATATACAACTTTCCGTCTGGCATTCCGGCAGGTCTACTCCCTCGGCTCAATTACATTAGTTGTGAAAATTGCAGTAAAAGACTTGCAGTAAAAGCTGGGCTAGCTAGCTAGGCCTAGTGCATTAGCATTAGGCCTAGCTAGTGTAGTGTGTGTAGATGTAGGCTACCCTAGCCGTGCATTGGATCATTTGGAAATAAAGGGAAAGATCTTGGGACAGCAAAGCATACAGCCGTACGCTACAGTACAGCCACGGTGTGTTTTAAGGTAGGGCTACACTGACGCTCGCTCTAGCCTCTTATCTCTCTTTCTGTCTCTGCTTCTGCCTCTGGCTGCGCTTTTGTTGGGTAAGTGCGGAAATTATTCAATCTGAAATGAAAATGCCGGCACATTTAGGCTGTATTAACTGTAGCACTGTATCCGCGGGTCCTATAGGCCTATTTAGTAATAGATTATTTTATTACAAAACAGCCTAGCCTAGTTCAAACATGACACTGAAATTGTCTAGGCACATCCTACTGTAGTTAACCATTTCCATTAACTAATGTTAAGAACATTATGTAGGCCTAGATGACCTGCTTTTGAAATCGGTGGGCATTGAACTCGGTTCACACACACCCATTGGTCAAGCCTGTGTGTTTAGCTAATATTGTGTTATATAAGGGTCTTATTTCTGAGTTTGCGTGGTGAGCCCATCTAATTAGTATGCATTGTTGAGACAGTGTGTTTTTATGTAGATTGTTCTCCTTTTAAAATATGATCCGTAGGTTGTGTTATTCTAGCATAGGCTACTTGTTCTAAATGTAGGTATCACCTACAATTTAGACTACCGTGTTGTAGGCATGTAGCCCGTGGCCGTCGGTTGTGTGTTTACTGCATGTGTGTGAGCGTGATTCACGCGCATGCATGTCCAGGCCAACGTGCTAATTTTTTTAAGAAAAACAAACCATACTAAAAATCTTCATGGAGTAGGACCACTTCAGACCAGGCTTCCACACAGGTTGTTCTGACACTAAAGTGGCTGATAGCATATATGGCTTATCTCAGCGGGAGACATTTGAGCTTCTCTCATACCATATGTGTTTATTTGTTCACACTGTGAACCGTCACCTGTCATTTTCGCCCACGAGAGAAAGCACTTTAGTGCCTCAGAGAAACAACATCTAATACTGAAATGCTACGGGCACTCATTCATATAATACAGTAAGGAGGCAGACTATATACTCCCCTTACTAGATAATTACACATTTGATGCTGTGGCTGTACGTTAAAAGCTAAACTTTATAAACATAAAATGTCAAACATAAAATGTCAAATGTCAAACCTATTTCCCCCAGTGGAAAAGTTTCAGAGCTGAAACGGCATTATCACAAACCTGTAAATCCTCTGTGTTAAAAGATTCTAACGTGCGTCTTTCTGTTAAAGCACTCTAGTGAACCTTTTGATTAACTCTTTTAATGTTTAATGTTGTCAAAAATAGGAATAAACTCTGCGTGATGCCACTTTGGTCCCTGTCCTGTGTTTATATTACAAAAGGGTCTGGTCCGCATAGTCCACTTCAATTAATCTCACCCGGAGCGGCATTCATTGAATTGTTCCAATTGTAGGCAATACACTATCTAAGGACCCAGAAATACTTTGGATGCTGTGTCTTTTGACACCTGCTTAACATTCATTATCTTCCCGTGACTCTTTGCTCAAGCCTTTTGGAATGACTGTGTCATGTGTACCAGTTTTGCTAACCCAAGAATAATGTTTAACTTAGACTGAAGGGGAAAAAAAGGAAGGGGGAGGGCATAATTTGTATTACTGTTGGAAGGCTGTGTAATGCTCTTAAGAGGAGAAGTGAGAAATGAAGAGAGCTTTCCCCGAGTTAAAGTCTTTTTCAACGGTTCACGCAGCGTTTTCTGTCTGTAATGATGCCATTACTCCTAGGCCTGATAATGATGTCAGTCTTATGAAATGATTCTCCTTAATGGCACAAAAGAGAAGCTTAGGAGGCAACGACTGCAATGCAAAGTTTGCTTTCTGACTTTTTGTTTTGATAACAAATGCGCTCTCGTTTAATTTTTTGTCGTTCTTCGATACATCACACACAAGTACAGTTTTAAGGCGCGCTTTTTCCAAGATTTTTCCAAAAGGAAAACTATTTTCAGCCAAATTATCCATGTAGTTAACCAGCCACATGCATGCACACAGAAAAAACAGACTGTATTTTGGACGGCTGGTAAAAAAGTTATGAGTACAATATGATAAGTACGCTATGTTTTATATATACAGTATATACATTAATTAATTCATTCATTCATTGAGTTATTTATGTTTCAGTTCGTTGTCATTCTTAGAAAACAAACTGTCCCAATATCTCAATAAACTGCTATCTTGAGATATGAGAAACTAAATGAGTAGCAAGCCCAAACCACTTACCCATCAACTGCAATTAAACAATGATCAGTTGTCAGTATGTCTGGCATAGATTAATTTCCCGCTCTTGAAGAGATTTCCTAGATTTGCCTCTGGATTTAATTCTTGTGGTTAAAACCAAGGTCATGTCAATGACACCTGCTAAATGGATACTGCACACAGTTGGGTGCAGTATCACTTAACAGTACCTTAATAGAGGTACACCATTATAAAGAATAGTGTCCAAGTGACTTACGTACAACATACAAAATACAACTAAATATCAGTTAACAAATAACAACAATTTTTGCATATCTGACCAATGTTTTTGCGGAGGCAGGCGGAGTTATTAAAATGGTGCTTGAATCAGCATCAATCAGATCAATAATGCAACTTGATCATTTTTACTAAACACAACGCTGTATGTTGTTTAAAAATAGTAAATGGAGTTTCACACGCCACCTTCAGGTTGAAGTTCAAACATACGGCCGTTGTTTTTTGAGCATGAATGACCCCGAGTTCACCGGAACCATTCCGCTCAGCAGCCAGGCCCTGCTGTCGAACGCGCCCGTGGGAAATGAAATGGAGCCCACATACCGTACGCGAGCAAGACGCCGAGCAAGCGAGCAACAACTGGCGGAACCCCTTTAACCGGGTCACCCGTGAAGAACCTCAGGCAGCCAGTGTGACAGCGTGGCGCGGTGATCGGACAGGGCGTCCGATCACTCTCGGGTCACGGATGGATGATTTCAGCGTTCAAAATGGAGCGACCGTGACAGTATTGAATGCCTCTTTGTCATTTAGTCCCATTAACATTAAAAGGGGTCAGAGGAATATTGCACTGAACAGGCTTTGGCCTAATTTTGGCATGGATCTCAAACCGCAGGAATATGACCCTTCCAATGGCTGTGATTTTTACCATTACGTTTATGTTATGCCGTTATAAGAAGTGGCATATTGCTTGTGACAGCACTCATGCATGTACCACTATCACAGAGCAAAAAAAAACACTAAACAAAACGGGTAGAAAAGCAAATGTATTCTGACATCTAACATTTGGGATTTAATTCTCCCAAATCTCTGCCTCTGCCTTGTTTGTAATGTCAGCCCCAAATGACGGAGAAAAACATAGAGGCTTCCGACCAGCGGAACAAGTTAAACTGCGGTTAACTATTTGAAAAGCTGCATTTCGCAAAACATGGATTCAGTGCGGTCTGAAGTCTGGAGAATAGAACTTTCAGCCGCCGCTCACAAGCAAACCACACAATTATTTCTGAGTGGAGTGTTCAAGCGTGATGTATGCCTCTCATTTGAATTTTGAGCTGCTGTTGACTTCATTCAGATCATGTGTCATCTTTCCCCAAGATTCTCTGGAGCTACACAGAAAATGGGCAGAAATGGCTCTGAAAATGAAGGGATTACCATAAAATTACATCCGAATACCGCTGATTGCTTAATGAGCATTTCTGATGCTGAGTTCAAACGCTCCACATCCGTGTTCCCCGTTTACGGTAATGTCTTCAGTTAATTCCCCGCTACATTTCACAATCCACCGAATAACGTCTCTCTCAGAAGCGACACTAAATGACGAGTGATTCTCTACAATGGCCCTTGGTTTTGCCATTAAACTCCAACGGCCGTGATTGCCTTTCCGAGTAGCCGAGCGGACCAAATCTTTACAACCGGGACCGGCCTCCAAATGAAGAAAATGAGCGTACCAATTCTAGTGAATTAGCTGCTGGCAGATCAAGGCTTTGCTGCATCTTATTTCTGAGCAGATTGCGCATTACTGGCAACTGATGTCAGTACAGTAGACTCTCTGAATGGCCGTGATCATTACCTGCTGCTCGAGAGTGGATCTCTGTTCAGATCAGTAAGTAGGGTGACTATAGCACAACCTGTGCAATACACAAATACTGCTTAAAGGGACAGAAAGATCGATACGGCAGATTACAGTAGGGTTATTATTGGGTCTGGAACAGCAAGGTCATTAAAAACTACGAAAACCATAAGTACTGCATTGTCATATTCCCTCTCTACAAACACAGTAGGACGTGTTCATTTAATGCTTTGTTGACGTCAGAAAAGCGCACGACCTCATACTGGACCAATAATAACTACAAGAACAAGAGATAGGCGGAGTCAGGGAGGCTGTCAGTCAAACAGGTGTGTACACGCACACACCGCTGTGTGTGTGTGTGGCAGCCATGACGCACATTGGGGGCGGGGGTTGCTCCTTTGCCATGAACGTCCCACTAATGACACCCTCAGGCGGAGCCCATTACCATGGTGACAGACCCCCCCCCCCCCAAGTGTCTGGTCTACAGCCTACCTGCCTGGAGCACAGTGCCAGGCAGAGCAGCCTCCAGCGATTCGTCTGGACGGCCGAGGGGCCGCCAAGTGTCTGTTGTCGTCACGGCAACATAGA
This sequence comes from Amblyopsis hoosieri, assembly GCA_027564755.1. Classification (NCBI taxonomy): domain Eukaryota; kingdom Metazoa; phylum Chordata; class Actinopteri; order Percopsiformes; family Amblyopsidae; genus Amblyopsis; species Amblyopsis hoosieri. Next base: position 44,150 of record JAODUE010014290.1, read on the forward strand.
GTTCGTTTTTCGTCATTAATTTTTCATTATCCTCAGGCAGTACTAAAAGGTACAGTACAGTGTGTGTGTGTGTGTACTGTATATACAGTGGGACATATTTAAGAGACAACTGCAGCAACTTCTCTGGTTTTATAACTTTTTTGTACATTTATATTTACATGTTTTTTCAATTCTACATATAGTTTTTTTTTAATTTACAGCATCTTATATTTCTAGAATTATTTTTTTTAAATGTGCGGTGGTCTCTTAACTTTTTTTTTTCCACGGCACTATACACACACACACACACACACACACACACACGCACACGCACACACACTGTATAGGCAAGCATGTTTCATCAGCTGTACGACACCAACGATGCCTGAAGGTAACCAAGGGCGACGGGACACTACAGCAGCAACATATGCTGGTTACATGTGGCAATACAGCGCCAAGCCTGCCAAGTTGATTTATTGACGCCGACTTATTAAAAAGGGGGAAAAGTGTGTTTTTATCCCCTACTTTGGCATTACGGACTACTTCGACTGGATCAGTGAAATAACAAAATCCATAAAAATAAAATAAAATCCATATTGCCCCGCCGTAAAATACGCGTGGTGAATATAGGCCCGCGGGCACATTATTTATAAGGGTGTGTGTGTGTGCGCGTGCGTGCGTCTCAAGGCCTTTTCCAGTGACTCCATCGATTGTGACCAACTGATATATGGCCATCGCGGGCCATCACCAGATAAAGGTCACGCGGTCTCTCAGAGCACGCGCTGACACCCACCGCTGTCATACACCAGCGAGCTGCGGAGATACTGCCTGGCCATATTCTCCTGCCTGTTGGGGGGTGGGGTGAACGACACACAATATACTGACGTACAAGGGTCGACAGGCCGCCTTCAGTTATGTAGTGTATAGGCATTAGTGTATCAGTTAGCAGCGAGACACAGTAAATCAATGGAAGCCTGCATCAAAGGCCCATAGGTTGTATGATGTACAACCCCCCCCCCCTTTATCATTCCCACTGATTTCTGCAGATTAAAATCATGGAAGGCAAAGCTGCTCCACAGTTGAAGAAATGTATTTTGAGGTGAAATTAACTGCTACAACTTAAAAGGTGAATCTTATCCTTTATCATCCTGGGGTTTTTCGTTTTAGCGTTACACAGGTTTCAAAGGTTTACAATGTTGTTTTTCGATGAACAAAGAGAGCAGACCTTTGCCTCCAGGTAGGATCAGATTAATGTCACTTTGCAGATTACAATACTATTTGGAGTGGAATGCCAAAACCACCACGCAACAATAAATACATTTGCCCAGTGGATTTTATTGACAACAAAAACATTATTCCCACACTGACGGACCTTTATTATACTCCATAACATAAAAACCTTTCTACCTCGGCGTATGAGCAGTTGGCTGGTATTCAACAACAACAAGAAAAAATAGCAAAATAGTTACTGAAAGGTATAAATATTGTCGTTAGTTTAACTCTAAATGAAAACTCCTCTCCTCTTCCCTCAGAAAAAGCATTGCCAAGGCTGGGATAGTGTTGTTGTGGTGCAGTCTGCATTGAAAACACAGCTAGCGGAGTGTGAGATATTCGTCAACTTTGACAACAAACTGTATTATCTTGAGAGCATGACCACACAGCCAGGTGTCTGATGAACGTTTTCAGATGATAATAGGTGAGGTCACTCGTCGTACACTATGGAATGGTGGGTTAGACGATGAGGCGTTATTCATGGGGAGGCCCGGCGTGTGTGTGCGACGGAGATAGACAGACCAAAGGCTTTCCTTCTCGCCATGTGGTGGTGTTGTTGTTGGAGGTGGCGGGGGTCCGGGGGGCTCTCATAAATCGAATTTCCTTTCAATTATGTGCACACAAATACGAGGGCAGGGAGTGAAGAAGTCCCGGCGTGAGAGAGAAGGAGCGTTAGAGGGATGAGAGGTCTGCTGACGCCCCGTGATACGCCCGCTCGACGCCCTGGCCGCGCTATGAGCCGACAAATAGGCGCATTCAAAGCGCCTGTCTATTTACAGCTTGTCAAACGCCTGAAGGCACTTTGATTTCACCCCCCCCCCCACAACCCTGCCAGTGGAGCGGTTGCCTGGCACGTAGAGGTCGGGGAACGGGGAACGGGGATCGGGGAACGGGGGGAAGGTGATTCAGACAGACGTGAAAGAGGGGGTGATTGATGCCACCTCAAAGCGATAACGCTTGAACCTGCTCGTTGGAGGGAGCGATGGCGCTAGTTAAACAAGGTAATCTTTGTAGTTGCGCGGCGTGTGCGAGCACGCCACTACAGTAGGCGGGCGCACGTGCCGATCCTAGAGGGTGTGAAAGAAAGATAATTATTGATGTTGAACGCAGCTGGCTATTCTTCCTCCAGGTAATATTAGAGTAACTTATCCTGTGGTTACATATAAAAACATATTTCCATCCTACTTTCATTGTTCGTAGGGACTAGAGAAAGTTGAATTAAAACAGTACATTGAATATATAATACCAGAGTTAAGAATGAATGGATGGCTATAATGCACGGAACAAATGTAAAGGTGTAGTCAGCAATTCTAATTCAATACACACATTTGCCAAATTCAGAGAATATCTCCTGCGCTGTAAAATAATCCTGTGTTGCTACAGTACACAGCCCTGGCAATGTATACAGGACGGCAGTGCGTGTGTGCGGGCGGTGGCATAACCGTGACAAGACAACACACACGTCAACACACGTGTTGTCATGTGGGACGTTTAGGCCGCCCGGGCAGCACGGTGTCTTGACCGGAAAACTCAACGGGCCGCATACTCGTCACGTTTCAGCCATAATTTTCTCAAGGTTAGGTCTATACTGCCGGCCTTCCAATGTGGTGGCTGCTATTTTGTTAGCTACATATTGGCAAATGGATTCCTCTGCCCCACGTAATTTCCCTATTAAGCACAGCCTTTCATTCAAATGTCGATGTGCACACGTATGTGTACACACACCCACACAGACACACACAAGCACACCTGACCTCACTGCTACACATTTGCAGGCTAGATTGATCTGTGCGATCAAGCCAGATAGCCGCCAGTGCTGGCCACATCTATTCAGTGAATAAGTGCTAGGACAAGCTGTTCTTTCAGGGCCCGGGCAGGCAACAATAGCCCCACTAATAGCTCCAGTTTGTCTCAGTTAAGAACAACAGCCTTCCTTCCCGTGTAGACACACACACACACGCACACACGCACGCACACACGCACGCACGCACACATGCACGCACACATGCACGCACGCACGCACGCACGCACGCACGCACACAGACTCAAATGCTTTTATTTCTCCACGGCCATCGTGTTGACCCAATAATGCGACTGCCATAGCTAGGTGGCCTCGTTAGCGGGACGTTGTTTTTCCCAACCACTTTGTGTCGTCGACATCTGGAAGTCAGTTTTCGAGCATTTCACCTCCTTGCTAAACACTGTTACAGGAATAAATGTGTGTGCGTGCACCGCGAGTAACGCGTTTGTTTTAGAAATCGACAGGTTTTGAAATTCTGAAACAGGAACTCCAATTAACAACCTATAATCATGTGCCCTCTGCTGTATTTTAGTTTTGAATCCAGTATTTTAAAAGGGGTATTGTTAGCTAATACACTATTTGTCAAATTCACTAAATATCTCCTCGCAGTCCGGTATAGCGGACAGTTCTCAGTGCGTGCTGAAAACATAATCCGGTATTTCTACACAGCCCTTGCTCTGTAAATAGGAACACACAGTGGTGAATACCTTTACAACAATACCCTATGGCATTGAAAGGAAAGATGTATTTGTATTGATTTGAGTTCGAAGTTAGCAAGCATTCACAAGAATGAGTGACACTACCTTTAATCTACTGTAACATCAGAAATATTCACGATAGCACAATACATTCCTTTTGTCTCTCTTGGTGAGCAGAGGTTTCCTCAGATGCTCGATAAGCACAAATAATGTACTCCTGTTTTACACAAGGAAAAAGAAGACCTCATCACATAGTCTTCCCCTCTCGAAACATTTGTATTCAGTTCCTATTTGAGGTTGACAGGAGAAGATAATGCAGGGAAACTGCCTGGGGTTGACCCTTAACTTTAACTTAACCTTGCCTGGTCAGCTGGTGTGATGTATCAGTCCAAATAACTCTGAGCTTGTGTTAGCCTATACTGAAACACCTCTCTGGTCTTGCAGGTCGCAGGGACTTTGAACAAACATGCTTCATGGTTCTCATCCGCCGTTAGCTTAATGATCGATGTGCAACGACAATAACAAACTCCTCAATGCCAAAGGGTTGCTCCTCTGCCCGCCACACTTTGGACACGCATTGCCAAGATTAGTATATTGTTGTGTGGTGTGGTCTGCACCACTTTCTTTGCGCTCCAATTTACAGAGGCAGTATAATGTATTAGTTCACAATCGCAGACTCCAGCTTTAAGGCTGTTATTTAAGGGACACATGCGTCCAACACAGACACACACACACACACGCGCGCACGCACATCGTTTTGGCAACTTGTGACGGCAACACTCCATCTGGTGCCTTGAGGAGACACCAGGCTTACATCACCTGGTGTCTTGGTCCAGTCGAGAACCAGCCGAAGTCACACTATTTTCCACAATTAGCAGTAATGCCCAGACTCTTCCAGTGTCTTTAGGTGTATGACAAACACACTGGGCATGCTCAGCCTTTTTAAATAAAAAACAAGACGACAACGAGGTAACAACATGACCCAATAATGACCAATATGCATGCTACTATACCGTAGCTGAACCCACCATTTATTGTTCCATGTCACTTTGTCAGGTATTCCCCTCAAATTGTAATTTGTTACAGTGCAGCAGAGACATTGAACTAGCACAAGGGGAGGTTCTCAGTGCACATGGTGTGCAGACACTGACAAGGGACCGTATTCAGCTCTAGGGACTGGGAGGTGACCCCTTGTACGTAGAGAGGAACGTGTGGAAGTGACAAATGGGAAGGTCTCTGGGGGGGGCGTTGAGGGTATTCAGGGGGAGGGGTGGGCTGGGCTGGGGGGCACAAATGGCAGACAGGCAGCGGTGGATTGTAATTAAAGCAGCGGTGAGCCGTCTTCTACGTTAAACGCTCTTGTCGGGGACACCACGGAATACCCCCACCGAGACACTTAACACATACACGCACGCACACACACACACAGCACACACTAAAACACAAACTGAGCACACACACACAGCGCACACATTAAAAACAAACAGAGCGTGCACACACACACAGACACACACACACACACACACACACACTGAAGAAAACATTCAGTCTGTCTATTCAAGGCCTGCATGCCAGGGAACAATAAATAAATAATATGCACAGTATAGAAAGAATATACAAGGCACACAAGCCAAAGTGCTTTTCTGTCTATCAATATAAAAGACTGAGACACAACCACCTTGTCTTCCTGATCGGGAGGACACACACCATATTCCCTGTCCTTAACGGTCTATTGTCTACAGAGAGGCCATTACACCGTAATCCCTAACACGGGATCGAAAATCTTCCAATAGCGGATTCCAAGCGATGTGTGTAAAAGCAACTGGCAGAACAAAGGACAGTACGTCTTGTAATCCTGTTACAGGATTAGCGCTCGAGAACGCACACACATGCATGCACGCACGCAAACACACACGCGAATGCAAACACACACACACACACACACATATACTGTACCACAAATTTGTGTTGGTTGTGAGCATTCTGTTGAGCACAAGTCACGGTTTAGGCAGAAGTAAGGAGTTAGGACCGGAAAATCATTCATATTTTGGTTTTTCGCACACACACTCACACACACACACACACACACACACACGCACACACACACACCAACAAATGCACACACACACACACAATGCACAGACAGAGAACAGTTTGGTCTTTCTGGCTAAGCTTGACTCAGAGACGAGACGACCCCCGTTTTGCAGCAGGTTATTATCAGAGATTATAGCGTAAAGGTCATATCAATACACAGAGCATGCAGAAAGTGCATTATCTCACAAAACGTCTCTCTCTCTCACACACACACACACACACACACACACACACACACACACACACACACACACATTGAGAACCAAGCACAGCCGAGACATACGAACAGACGCAGCCCCTCTCCCAGCAAAAATGATTGACAGAACTGTAAACCCCACACACACACACACACAATTTAAATGGCTACTTTAATACCCTCCTACTGATGTAGGCATATTGATCGCTGTGACAACCAGGACACCATAAACCCAAAGATACAGCGGAGAGAGAGAGATGGGGAAGGGGGGGGGGGGTGGATCAATTCCTTAATCCCAAAGCCTCTCTCCAGCGATGTATTAATGATCGCACCGCGAGCCACTCGCTTAGCAAGTACGCATTAGCGCAAAAAAATCACAGTGCCTGAGGGGGTGAAACTAGGAAAGGAGCGAATGACTTGCGTAGGTCCCTCAGTACCAAGGGTCGTGACTTTGCCAGCGGCGTCTGTTCACAAACGCTCCACTCGAACAATGACTGAAACCAACACAACAGCACAAGTCTGTTCCGGGAAGTCAGTGACGCTGTACTCTGAAGACCTGAGGTATTTAATTCAGGGTTAAATCCACTGGCATTTGCATCACTTCATGTTAGCGAAACCCTTAGCTATTGCCAGTTTGGACATCTAAGTGTTACTAAAACAACTTGGTATGTTGTGTTTGTTGCCATCAACACAAGCCTTCTATGTGTCTGCATAATGCTCAGAGGTTGCCCCCTAATGAATCGTACCTAAATGAATCTGTTCATTCATTACGTACATTGAAACTGTTTGTGAATGGCTGTACTTTCAAAACAATACTTGGCAGTTGATTGGATGAACCATCTGGTCG
>JAODUE010014291.1:0-26111 GCA_027564755.1 Amblyopsis hoosieri
TATATGTTTAATGAAAATAAAAACAAGATAAATTCTAGTTAATTTTAGTCATTTTCATTACAATTTTACAACTGTACTTACTGTTTAATAATTAGTTGTTACTTTAATGTAACATACAGTAGAAGTTTCATAGAAACCAGCTAATGGGCACCTGAACATATTAAGCAGGCAACAAAAACACCGGATGGCAAGTCAGGCATTTTCACCTCACATAAATCTTCAGATGCTTAACATCATCTTAAAACAATGCTTGAAGGCTTCCCTTCAAGACATGTTCAAGCTTGAATCAACTCAGTAACATTACTGTTAGGGCTCCAATATGCCTTGCCGGGCAAACAAACACATAGTTTCATAACAAACAGATGTGCCAAAGAGTCAGCCATTTTCAGTTCAAACAGCTTCCCTGAAAAAGAGAAAATTATTTTTTAGAAGAATTCTATTAATTTAATAGATACTGCTCTTCGTTAACACAACAGCAAGCATTATGTTTGACATTAACTTCAATGGCATAGCCTTAAGAATGCACTTAGCTAAACCTACACGGTTACCTACAGTATATACTGTATATAGAACAATATGCAGTATATCTAAACTACACTAAATTGGTTTCTCACCAGTGTCAGTGACTCACTGACTCAAATCAGCATTATATTGATGTGAAGAATCGATACTTTTCATCCTGATTAACCACAGTCAGATGTACAAACGAACGTGGCAAACCCATGTTCATGTTGTACGATGATTAAATAGGTAAACATGTCCAGTTAAAATATATAACCAAAATTAGAAGCATCATACAGATAACAATCTGAATTTAATTAACTAACAAAACATCATGTTTGTCTTACTGTATATCACAAGCAACCAAGAGCAGCTATGAAATGGTGAACAACTAAATGTTAAACCATAATTTATTTCATAATCTAATATGCGTTAAAGGGGAAATCTATTGTGGCCTTTAGAGAAACAACTATTTTGGTCCCTCCAACACCTGAAAATACCTCGCTCGCCTGCCTCACGTTGCATCATTCTAGCACGTGCATTAAATCTGGCTCACCTACAGCTCACTCTCCCAGCCTCCCTGAAAGCCCCCCTTTCACCAGTTTCCTAGTTTTCAAACAAAACAGACAGTTTGCAGTAGCAATTCAGGGCAGTGTTCATGTTTTGGGGGAGGGAAGGGGGGGGGGGGAGTATTTGCACTGGGACAAAACAAAATGTTGTATTGTCCCTTTTAACTATGGCTACGCAAGTACTGACCTGAACCCGTTGAACATGTGAGCAGGTAAGTTCACTGACCTGGCCTGGTAAGTAGCTACCCATCTGAAGCAGACACTCCAGAGTCTCCATCATTTGCTCTTTCTGCAGAGAGTGAAGTCTGGTCTGACTTGGGTTGGTGGTGCTGTCCAGGCTAGGCACTGTGGCACTCACAGCCATAGCAGTACACTGGAGAACACTCAGTCCTTTAAACATGTTCACACAGACACAGTGAAGACAATGCAAAAGTCAAAGATACAAATATAAAATAATAATAATAATAATAATAATAATAATAAAACTGCTTAAATACTATTCTGTAGTTCTGGTATACGGGAATATTTCAAAATAAATCAGCACATACTACGGCACATACCACGGTTATCAGTGGCCTCAACGTCAACATACACATTGTCGTGCATCACATCTTTCAAAACCTAGAAAAAAATGTACACAAAAATAAAATCATGTGTAGTTATATGTACAGTAGTTCCTTTGCCTAGAATCCGTTTGTATATGTATTATTATTTGACGCGGCAGCATAAAGACAGGTTAGTTTACCTTCCAAATAAGTCAATAAGTCTTTGTTTGCCAGCCAGTTCTTCTAAAGGCGAGTCCTTTCATATGTGCTTTCATGTTCATCAACATTTTTTAATCAGAACATGTAAATTAACATTGATTGTAATGTTTTGTATATTTCTTGTACAAAACATTTTGCAAAATATGCAAGTTATATTCCATTCATATCTAATGTACCATTTCGCTTAAAAATGCAGACTTATCAGAACAACTCAATAAAATGCATGCAAGTAATTAGATTACAAAGCACTGCCGAACACACCAGCCATGCCTATGTACATGTTTGTACAAATTGTATTACTATATTAGTGATGTCTGGTTGTGACCAGTGGTTATGACAGAGTCAGAAAAAATAATGTCCAGATTATAGATAGATGCATTTAGTTATGAACATTGGCGGAACTAGAGTTTTAACTATGGGGTGTCCAGGGGGTGGCCAAGGCTATTTCAGGGGATCTATAGACCATGACAGACCATTAGCATGTAACCCTAACCTGGCAAAAGGGCATGAATAAATCCTATTTGCTCATTTGAAGTAGAAGTGATAATTCACTTAACCCAGAGTTCTTCGGGCAGAGAGTGTTCTTTGGGCAGAGATTTCAGACCTGCAGCTCAACTTTCTTTCACACAGTACTATATTCACAAAGGCCTACTCAGTACTCAAAACACTTGGTTTTCATGAATATATAAGATGGACCTATGGATATCCTACATATTTTCATCATAACATATATACACATAATAACCAACGACAACAACAGCTATAGTAACATATTTTCATTTACAGTAACATAATGCTTATTTCTGTAACAGCTGACATCAAGTGTGTTATGTCTGATATCAGCACCCTCTCAGCTACAATTGGAATACTATCACAAAAAAAAGAGACAAGAGAAAGAGCTAGAGAAACGTAACTCTGGTTATGTTTTTAAAACGTAATAAATAATAAAATAACCGCCTATTATTTTGTGTTTTTATTATGTAAAAGATCGTAAAATTGTGTAGTTTTGTTTGAAACACATGTCGATTCCTCCATGTCTATGAGTTCAAATAAAAAAAATTTGAGTTTCATGTGGTATGCTTTTATCTATTTATGTCTATATTTAAAATTTTCTGTATTTTTAGTACCAAAATTATACAAAGTTGTACTAATTTATTCAGGGTGTATTTTTTTTGCTTTTAGGCGAGATATTTTAGAGTCAGCTTTGGCTTTGGCCCTGTTATGCCATGTAGCACATGCCATATCTCCACATCTTTTCAACGGAGTGTCTGGAGTATGGAAAAAGCATTGTGAGTTTCTATCGGTTACCGTTCTGAAGATATGACACGAAATATAAACACTGTGCCATGTATAGAAACCTACAAGAATCCAATATGCAAGGCATATTTTATATCCGATTTTGTCGCCGTGTTGTACAGCCCCTACGATGCCAAAAAGACTATATAACAATCTCTTCGGCGGAATGTCTGGATTATGAGGAAAAAAACTGTGTTTCTAGCATTTACCATTCTGAGGCTATTATATGAAATGTAAAAATATGCAAAATCGCAGCTTCCAGATGACTTTGCTGCATGGCGCGTCATCTTAGAAATTAAATGTCAAGCCGCCAATGTTAGCCAATAAAATGTTAGGATGGCACCCGGGGTGGCCAATCAGATATCAGGGGTGGGCAGTGCCACCCTGGACACCCCTCTGATGCCGCCCGTGGTTGTGAGAAACACAGGGTTACAGGCAGAAGACAGGAAGCTCACCTCCAGAACCCGGATATAGCCATTTTCAGCACTGTGGTGAAGACAGGTCTTCCCTGAATTGTCCCTCTCATTGACGCCGGCACCCAGATGGATCAGGTCTGCCACCATCAGGTGCTGGTTGTGCTGGGCTGCTAGGTGAAGTGCAGTCTGGGAAACATCATCAGAAATAAACTACAGTGTGTCTGTTGCTAGTATGTTACTGCTGCATTTCATGCTAGTTGGCATACTGTGTACACTTATCTATTATCTGAAATCCTGTTGGGCATCAGTAAAGGATTACCTTATCTTTATCTTAGTTTGTATGTTATTTTATATCATACCATTCCATCTAAGTCTTTGAGATCCAGGCAGTTGATGGCTGCCATTCTTTTAGCTATGGTATAGGTCAGTGCTCTCTTCCCCTGACACACCGCCTCATGAAGAGCTCTGGGGGGAGAAGCAGTGAATGATAGTAGCTTGATAATCAGTATGTGTATTATTATTATTTAATTTTAAGCAACACATATGCCTATTATAACCCTTAATCAACTCACTCAACAACACATGTTCAGTGTTAGTATTACTGTCCAGAACTTGGTAGTATGATCAATGAAACAATGAGCCATTAAGCTTTAGATAGCCATAAAAGCATCAACTGTGAACTATGAAACTGGCAGATGTTCCTCACTAAGCATTCTGACCCAACTTACGTCCTGCCGTGTTTATCTGTAGCCAGCAGCTCTGTGTCAGAGATGTCTTCAAGCTGGGCTTGCTCTTTTCTCAACTGAATCCTGAAGAACAGCTCACTGTTCAGGTAACAGTTCTGGTTCTGGGGACTAATCCACTCCTCCTGGGTTTCCAAACTTCCACCCCAACTGTCCTGGTGCAGATCATGGGCAGGGTGGCAGAAGTTGGGGTATTCCGAAAAGGACCAGGCCTGATAATAATCTGCCATGCCTGGGGAACTGGCCATGGATGACTGTGGGCTGGGCACCTCATCGCCGTTGTACCATTTATCTGAGTAAGATGATAACCCTTGCAGGCTTGCGGAATCATCTGAAGGGCTGCTGAGACTCGGGTAGTAGTCTGATGATTTGGGAAGCAGCTCGTCCACTTCGTAGCCAGGGATAGTGTAGGATTGATTGTCAGAAGGCTCTGGTGTATACTCAGGAGACAGTGAGTTGTAGGAGGGGGGCATCTTCTGGGAAAGCAGTCTGTATGTGTGGCCAGTTTTTAGATCCTGGTCCAGCACCTCCAAGATGATCGACAACTCCTCCAGGCTTTGCGTTGTCTGCTTGTTCTTGAAGGCAAACGACACAACACATATTGCGCTTACTGTGAACCTCATAAAGGCCAAAGATGTATTGTAAAACGGCGGTGCTTTTTACAAGCCATGCTGTGTTAAATTGATTCTCACCTTGTGCGGTCGACGTTTCATGGAAGTAGTCACTCGTCTTCTGCCAACTACAAAAGAAAAGGAGGTGAAGGGTGACTTGTGAATTTTACCCAGAAGACTCCGACTGATAACATGGCTGATTTCATTGACACACTGAATGTTAGTAGATGTCTGGAGCATACCTACAGGAACAGTTAAGCCTGTTGAAGCATTTTATGAGATACAAGGCTATAGCTGAGAGGCAATATTGTACAGTATGCAGTATATGGTGGTGTACCAACCTTTGGCCAATTTGCTGCTGCTGTTTTCCTGTAATGATAGAATAGCATTATATGTAAAAATGAAGAGCATATTTTAATTTAGCCTCATAGTGAAATATCTTATTTGTTTTTATTGGGGTCCAGCGCTCCAGCACATATGCACTATACATACATACATACACTATACAAAATGTACAACACACAGACAGACAGATATGTCAGACAGACCAAAAAAATACCTGCCTCAAACTCGAGAGGGTTCCATCCCCTGGCAAGATGGACATTTCTCAACATCTCCTTTACTGTCATTTTGACACGAACTCCCAAGTAGTTCATGTCACTGTTATAGAATTTTCGACCTTGAGGAGAAAAAGGGACTGTGATTCTTTGGTGCATTTAAATAGTTTACTGGCATTATAAGCGAATTGAATTAGAATTGAGGCTATAAACTATAGGGACATCATTATTTTTTTATAATGAAGCAATGCAGTTTTATCTAAATTAAGTATCCTGCTATTTCCTAAGGCTCACCTCATATCAAAAGCATGTTCGAGAAGATAAGGGAGCAAATGGAGATAAAATATTTAATCATAAATTATGCAAAACAAGGGTAACATAATGTATTGCGCAGTAGAGCTTCATATTTCGCAATTATCTAAATTCTGCTGACTTTGTGTATGCTTACATTGCTACAAAATAAAAAGAAATGTCTTGCATGCATAAAGTGGATGTATATTATTGTGAGCATTGCATATGCAACCAAAACACTACCAACCTAAACACAATAATACAGTATAGCCTACCTTTCTAAATTACAAAAGATGGTACATTTGATGGCACTCACTTCTCTTTTTAGTTGGGTCCAGACCCTGGTCGGTAGGTGAACTTGGCTTACACCTGACACAGAGCGGCACTGCTTGTAGTAGAGGTGAGTGCCCACATAACCTTTTTGCCATGTCCAAGTCCTGTTAATCTCAACGTTTAGCAACTGATAAGAATTGAGTAATCCCTACACCTGGGTGTAGGACTATACTGTAGTCGACTCCCCTCAGGGCCAAGGGAATCTTCTCTGAATGTTCTCACGTAACGCTACTTGTTTTTCCAGATAGATATAATTACTCTGTTTTTGGGTTGGGGTTGAGTTACACACCATAAAAGCTGATAGATACCACGCCACTAGCGTCATACATTTTCATATAGCCTTAATAGGCTTAGATCCAAATCAAATAGAGGTAAATTAAGGGTGCTCAGCATGTTAATTTCATTTAGCAGTCAGTGTGTTCTGCCCTATTGAACATTTGGATCTCTTTGGCCCCTACTTGTAATCCAGTGAGTCATCAAGAGTTATTTCTTCAAGTTTATTTACATTGTTGGCAATCTATATACAGAAGCCTACCCACATAGTAATAGTCTTATCAAAATCAGATGTACCATGTATGAGATGTATCATGATGTTTTTAGTCCATTAACCATTATCAGAAATGTTTCTAAACTACAACATGCCATACAAGATCATGGGTATAATAATAAAGTATAATCATTTGTTGCCACTGCAAACAGCAGTTTTCTCTGTTTTTTTTCAACATTCACAAACCAGTTTGAATTTCTGTTATTACATAGACACACCTTCTGAGAAAGGTATGTTGTTGATGCACAGGTATGATTGTGAGTGTGTCAACATACTGTATATGTGTTTCTGAATCTCTCCAAGAAGCATTGTGGCCATTTATCAACATACCATTACAGCTAATCAATACTTAAAGGTATCAACAGAGCCAGCCCAAACCTTAATGGGGCCCTAAACAGAATATAATTTGGGGGCCCCCCACCCCCTCTGCACTGTCAATAATATTCACTCTTATCGATGCTTGATCATTCGCACACCAGTTGTAAATCTATCACACCCATTATTAAAGTCAAATGTAAAAAAAATGTCCTTAACTTTCAGTTTGATGGCAGAATGACAACGATAAAAAACTGAATATTAATGTGATAATATTTCATAGGTACTACACAAGAAAAAAATCGATGGTTAAATTAGGTTTTGTACGGAGGGGAAACTTAATTATATGAGGGGTCTGGGAGTCCCCACCAGAATCTTTTGAGCATCAAACATTCAATTTCCTGCAGTCTGGTCAATTTTAAAGCATCAATTTATGCCTTTCCTCCATCAAATTATGGTGGAAATAAAACATTTTATTTAAAGGAAAACGCTAAATCTAGGCATCAGGTGACAAAATATAATGCAGTAAGGCTATCAGGCATTCTGCATTGCTTTCAAATTCTGTAGATAAACTTTTCCATGTACTATTATTATCCCTGCTGAGGTCAAAAACACAGACATGTCCTACTCTTCTGTCCTCTTGTATGTCTTTTGTTTGGGGAAGTAACCTTCCTCAAGCACTTAGCAGTTCCCTGATATTGCCTGACTTGACCCAAGACATTACAAGATTCCTTGACTTTCCATGCCTGGAATAGACTTTATTATAATTCCATGCTATTCCAGAATTTCCATGACTGGTGGGAACCCTGTAATATTATAGCTAGATGTGTTGCTTACATCATACCAATGTCAACATGATTATGGTTATGGTTTTTCATCTAAAAAGGTAACAAACTCACAACAGTAATCTGGTGTTCTAATGTTCAAAATGAACATAATCGATCCATCTATTAATTATCCGACTTATTCATTAGGGTCACGGTCATTGATAGAATATTATATTTTATTTATTTATTTTAATTTTGAGAGGGGGCCCCCTGGTGGCCACGGGCCCTAAGCAGTCGCTTAGTTTTCTTACACGTCCGGCCGGCCTTGGTTATCAAGATATAAACATTAATGCTCAATGGAATGAAACTTCACATGATTGTAAGGTTTTGAGATGTTTGGGAACCAAAGTAAAATATGCAAATAAATACATGTATAAATACATGTATAATTAAAGTAATTAGTAGTTGAGTACATTTGATTAAATACACTTTAATTGTATGTAAAATGTTATATACTGCTTTCAAAAATCAACAAATATAATTTGGTGGTATTTCATGTTGGGTTAGTGTAACATATCTGACATTTACTTATTCATCAACATTTCACAATAGCTACTTTATCTTTACAGCATTACAATTGGATTCTGTCATGTACTGTAGCTCTTCCTAGCAAAATCCTTTAGATCATTGAAAGCAATCTTGGTATTCTGGTCTTCGGGGTAGCATGTTAAAGAAGTCACGTTTTAAATGTTATGAATGTTTAATCATGACATTTTCATAACAGGGTTCATCAGTAATGCTGGCCACAAAGCCGTCATTAGCAAGGACCCCAGTGAGCCTTTCAGTATCTTTCCCAGGTGGCACAGCCTGCATGCTGCCTTCACAGGGCTCCGTATTGGGCGGCTCACCCTGCAGCTCTGATCTCCAGTCAGTGGAAGCATCGGGGGCATTCTTCAAAATGGACAAAGGTCTGCCGCATGCCGGCAGTGAAACGTCACTGACACCCTGCGTTCCACACAAGTTGAGAGGAGAAGGTTTACTCCTACTGGGCTTGGCAACGCTAGGGTCCCCTGCAGGGGGGCCCCCTTGCTCCCACACGCTAGCCCGGACCCCGAGCTTTCTCCTGGGCGGCTTGACAACGCCAGCAGACTTACACTTCGGTCTGGTGGCGGCATCCTGCTCCTTCTGTCTCTGCAGACTACCAAGTCGCCGTAGCATAGCCTGCACAGGGCCACTGGAGCTGGGCTCTGCCTTGGACATTGGCATGCCTGGCCTACCCACTGTCACATAGACTGTGGTGACCCTGTCCACCTTGTCCTGGGGGGCAGATTCTGGCCCCTGAGTGCCTTTACTGGCGGCGGCGTTGGACACGGTGCGTATTCGTTCAGTCGCCCCAGGGAGCTGCTGAGTAGAGGTACTGTCTACTTCCTGGTCCACACCCTCACCGCAGGACAAGAGGTGTATCCCCCTCCCGTCAAGGCCCTCGCCTGTCTCTGCTCCTTCAGGTTTGGTTTCCTCTCCCCCTCTCGCCACACCGCTCTGGGCCTGGAGAGCAGAGAGCATCAGAACCCCCCAAGGGGACTTGGGTTTGGGGCGTGGGGCTCCGGCGGGAGCGCTCGCGTCCTGGGCCGAGCCACGGCGCTCCTTCGGGCTGAAGCGGGTGCCCTCGGCGAATGAGACGGACGGACGCTTGGACTTGGCCAGGCTGGAGGTGCGTGGGATGTTGAAGGTCAGGGCGATGTCGTCGCCGCTGAAGCCAGACGGGTCCATGAACATGTTGCACTTGGAGCTCATCTCCTGGAACTCCCCGCCTGCCACCGCTGGGATGTCTGAAATAGAACAGGAGAGTCATTTGAAGGTCGTTTAGAGAGAAGAAAATGTTTACGCTACAGCCAAGTGAGAGGTATAGTGATGGAAGTGACAGGGAAATGTGTCCATCTAAAGTGGAAAGTACTGTATATTCTAGCTAGCTAGACAAATATAATGAATAGCCTAGAGCCTGTGTTTCTCTTTCATTACCTTCTCTTGGGGGGACACAGTAAAGAGCCTCTTCTTCCTCTTCATCACTGTCAAAGGAGCCCTCAATGACCCATCCAGAGGACGGTGGCTCGATGAAGCTGTGGTTGAAAGTCAGCTCTTGGTCATGGTGAGATACTGAGTTTGTTACGGGGGTGTTAAAATGAGGGAGAGAGGGAAAATAAAAGTTTGTAATACTGTTACAAATTGTACTATAATAACTGTAATATATATACAGTATGTATTATATTATTAAAACAGAAAGTAAAACTAATAAATCTGTAAGTATGTCCACTTGAGATAGGTATAGTCCAGTCCAAGGTGTGATGAGAACATACAGTAAATAACTGAGTGAGATTATACAGTAAGTCACTTTCTGTTCCATTGAAATATGTCCAAGGTGATGTGATGTGTCCTGAGAATCATTGTTATATATGTGTACAATCCACGTGGTTTCTGTTGTGTAAAATTCTATAGGCTACAGTTAGTATAATTTTGCCCATTCATGGCTGTACGTTGGTTGTTTATGTGAGTTGATTGTATTGTTTTGAAGGCTCTCAGACTGACCTGTTACACGTGGTAAACCTGAGGACCAAGCAGAAATGCATGGAAGAGAAGCAGCAATGTTAGCCAGGACGTTATAGACATGATACTTAATCCGAACAGATGTATCTCCATCACCCACTGGCATCCTAAAAGAAATATGTAGGGGTAGCAGACTGGAGCATTTTCAAATAGTTTCTGACTCTATGCATTTTAAAGGTTGCGGTGTTGGTATTATGAAATTGTATATAATCCTCTGAGGTTTGCACAACAACAAAAGTACATCGTAGTAGCGTAGCCAGAAAAAATAATGTGTGCCTCTGAAAAATTTGGTGTGCCACATGGAACACCACTAGTCCATTCTTTGGTTGTTATTTTAAACGTCAATTTGCAATCATTACATTTAATTACTAGACGTATCAACTAAATAATAAATAGGCGGTAGGATATGGGTGTTTGTGGATGTTGAAAATTGAAGATAACTGGGCAATAATCTGCACTAACGCAGCATACCACCATGACAACACTGAATCGTTCACAGCATATCTGCCAAGTTCTTCAAATGGCAAAATGGATCTTAAATTCTTCATCTTAAATTCAGCATCTTAAATTCATTTTATGATATCCTATCATGTCGACTGTTGAAAACAGGAGACGACTACGGAACATATCTTGTAGGCTAATTAAGCAATGAGATCAACGCAAGTAAATGGGGGCTCTTTTTCAGTTAGTGTGACATTACTGGTAGGCTATAGCGTTAGCTGCTAAAGGTGTTGTATTGACAACTCGTGCCCAAAAGTTTGATTGTCCGGAAAAAGTTATCACTGTGTTAATTCTAACAGGAAAAATAATTAAGGATAATGAGAAATTATATTGTATTTATTTTATATCTAGATCTAGGCCTATACTAATACCATCATGTTAATTGGCTACAGTCCACTGTCCAAATCCAAGGATAGCTATTTGACATATAGCAAACACATATCTTACACATCGGAAATAACTGCGAACAGCACATATTTAGCCAGAATTGTGATTATCTGTTTATAAGAAACACTACGTTTCACCACATAAACTACCTTTGCTATTACCACTGACATAAAGGTAAGATTAGGCCTATCATCATCATCATCATCAACTTTTATTGTCAGACTCAGGGTACATTAGAAAACAAACAAGCAGACAGCAATACAAGCATACATCAAAAATGTAAAAAAAAATGATAAAAAGGGAACATTCCCACCAGTGTTTCCACACGGTTGCCTGGTAACGTACAGTACTAAAACATGGATTCGACAGCAGCATGATAATAGAGTTTTCAGAATTGTCTAGCCTCCCGATAACTCAGTTTCCTCAGTAAGGCATGTAAAGTGTTGACTCTTGCTTGGCAAAACAAGTCACTTGCAATACACCACCTAGGTTTCCTGAGTAATATCCTCATGCAGTCATTGTAGGCAACCTGAAGTTTACGTATGCTTGCCTTTTTAAACGTAACCCATAAAGGGGAAGTATAAAAAGAGAAAGAGACTTATCTTAACATGGTCAGAACACATGGAACATTTCCTAGCCAACATGTTAGCTTGAGCATATAAAGAGCGATTGTCTATACATGTCATCATCGTCAGACATTTCATCTGTTAAACGTGCCCCAAATATTTAGTTTTAATACTGACGTCTAGCACTTGCCCAGTGCTAGCTGGCTGGCTGTAGATCATACAGCCAGTTTCGCAGCGTCTTAACTGTTCAGAGAGATCATTCATGTACAGATTGAATAGGGCCGGTGAGAGAAGCCTCCCTTGCTGTACCACTTTACCAACACCAAAGGGTGCAGAGACAGTATTGCCCCATTGACCTGCATACTCTGGTTGGCATACCAGTATGTCAGGATTCTAATTTTGCTGTGAGGCACCCCCCTTTGACTGAATTTGAGAAACATGGTGATTGACTGTCAAAAGCCTTAGAGGCATCAATAAAACCAATTTAAACAGAAGAGGTCTTCCTTCTATACATTGCAACCACTTCTTTCAATGCATATATAGCTCAGTACCATGCTTAGCTTTAAAGCCAAATTGGTTATCTGTGGTACAATCATATTCAGACAAATTATCCAACAGTATTGTTTCCAGAATTTTAGACAGCACACTGGGTAGTGCAATTGGCCTATAGTTATCCAGGCTCCCAACCGTGCCAGTTTTGTCCTTGATAACAGGCACAAGGCACCTACTGTATATATGCACGTTTTGATTGTTTCAAGCAGGTAAAAGCAGCTCCAGATGCTGAAGACAATCACTATTCATTAGACAACCACTTTTGGGCACGACACCAGCTATCTTACTAGCTGTCTTCATTGGATGTATGCATATATATGTTCGCAGGGGCAGTCAGTTTGCGCGAAGTTGCGCGTAAGATACAATATTTAACTGTGGATGGATGATGTTGTTGTTGTTTTTGACTAAAGAAAAGTAGAATTAACACTTGGGCTTTTATAATGAGTAATTAAACCATAATAGCCACGTTGTCATACAAAACCAGTAAGGCTATAACAAAAAATGTATTTGATTTCAGGGTGTGCCAGCTGCCTCTTTGGGTGACACAGGCACACCCTGGCACACCCGTAGCTACGTTAGTGCATCGAAGGAGATGATTGATATTAACTAACCTATGTAAACTTTCCTTCACACCTCCCCTCATGTGTAATCAGTGAAGCACTAGAGACAGACCTGTCTTTGCCATCGGCAGGGGCCCGTCCACAGCATAGGCAGCAGCAGAGCACAGATAGAAGCAACAGCAACACAGGAACCAGGACACCTGCCAGCACTGCCCCCCGGACACCTGCGACACACACACACACACACACACACACACACACACACACACACACACACGTCAAACCATACAAAAGAACATATCCTACTATGTAATAACCCAGAGGTTTGCAAGATTATTATTATTCATATTTCATATAGGGATTAAATCATCTAAGAATATATCTTGTGGCCCGCTAATGGCATCCTAGTCATTTTTATACTGTTTATAGTTTTGAATCTATCGCTGTTTACATCAAATATTTCATATGTAGCTACATTTGTGCAGCATGCTGTATTTCCTAAGATACGAACAACTCATTTTTACAGGTCACAGGTCATAGAAGTGTGTAGCATGCTGCAATAGCCAGCTCACATTGTGTAACACACAAGCAGACACACACACACAGAGGGATGGATGCAGACATACTGCTGGGGCAGGCTCCGGTGGCTGGGTGACAGCTGACACCCTCTCCACAGTCGCACACAGAAGAACAGTTGAGGCCATACTGCAACGCTGGGCAGCTGCTGTTACAACTAGCACAAAGAAAGCACAACCACTATCGATGCAAACACAACATCAGACATTTCAGACGTTTATCATTTAGACTCCATTTACATTTAAATGAAAATACATCTAATATTGACAATTAGTGAGTTCAAATCATTATTCACAACATAAGGATTGTGTATTACAAAAATACTATATTGAACTAACAATTACGGATTAGACACAGTCGATGCTCAAACATGTCAGTTTACAGCATAACAATGAATGCAGGTCTCCTTGGCCTGCAACAACTGGTGCCGTCTATTATGTGAAATTGTGTGCCAAGCAACCATTTCAGTGTGTTTAACCTGAGGGAGATATGGCCTTTATAAAAGCCTTAACTCTCTGCTTTGCTTTGCTTATCCAGCCCTCTCACCTCTCTCCCTGAATGCCTGGGTGACAGACACATCTTCCTGTCACATGATGGCAGTTGCCATAGAAACAACGGCTACAGAGGAAGCGACAGGTGTCTCCATATGTCCTGTCAGAGCAGACTTCTTCACATCTTGGGAGACATAAATAATGTATGATACATACATACGGTACATACATACATAAATACAGTATATATATACTGTGTATATACAGTGTATATATATATTGAAGTATTACAATACTAAGTTATGTAGAATATAATGGTCTAGTGGTCTGGGTGTTGGACTTCCAGCCAGAAGGCTGTGGGTTCAAACCCTGGTGCTGACCTACCTGTAAGCATCCTTGAGCAAGATACCTAACCCCTAACTGCTCCTGGTGGTTGGTCGCGCCTTGCATGGCAGCAATCACCATCGGTGCATGAATGTGTGTGTGACTGGGTGAATGTGAGGCAAAATACTGTAAAGTACTATATAAATGCACCCATTTATCTTATATTACTACATTTAGGTAATCCAAAGAATGTGGGTACTGATTATAATTTTAGCCTGGTAACTAGTAACTGCAACAGATTACATTTAAAAAGAAAGGCCGCACAACGGCTTAAACACACGTGCACACACCTGGACCCAGTCCATCCTGGGTTACATCGTGCACACGCGCCCGTTCGCGCGTTACAGGCCTCACTACCCCTGCACAGCGGGCACCTCTCCTGGCAGCCGTCGCCATAGTAACCGGGCTGACACTGGCGGTCGCAGCGTGTGCCGTTCCAGCCAGGTTCACAGGCAGCGCACAGCCCGTCAGTGGCAGAGCAAGGACGACCGTCTCTACAGTGACCACAGCTACAGGGCAAAGAGCCATATTTATAATCATATTAATCCTCCCTAAGTGGCTTCTGGGGTCATATATGTTAGCTCTACATGTTAGCTCTACATTAGGTCTACATGTTAGCTCTACATTAGGTCTACATGTTAGCTCTACAGTTAGCTCTACATGTTAGCTCTACATTAGGTCTACATGTTAGCTCTACATGTTAGCTCTACATGTTAGCTCTAAATTAGGTCTACATGTTAGCTCTACATGTTAGCTCTACAGTTAGCTCTACATGTTAGCTCTACATTAGCTCTACATGTGGTCTACAGTGACCACAGCTACAGGGCAAAGAGACATATTTATAATCATAATAATCCTCCTTAAGTGGCTTCTGGGGTCATATTATGCTTTGTCATACGTGTGGCGAAAACAATACAATCACATTTCCATATATAGCATATATAGCATGTATAGCATGTATAGCATACGAGTGAATGTGTTAGCCTTTGCTTCATTTGTGGCTCGCAGGCATTAACCTGCTTAATTGGTAATACGAAAGCATCTCCCTCATTCATGCAGTGGCTGAAGGAGGTGCTCTCCCTGTTACCCCTGGGAACATCTTTTCAAATAAGTTTACATTGATGTGGTGTACTTTTGTTAACATTTGCCTTTCAACTGCTAATGCTAGTCAGTACATTTGAATAAAAAGTCATTTATTATGTAATTTTAATGGTTCCTATTCCCTGTAATTGTTATTTATGTATTTTATTTTATTTATTTTCTTATGTTAATGTTATAAGCCTTGGGAGGGTTGTGTATGGGTGGGGGGAGTTTATTTCTTGTTCCGGTTTGTATTGTTGTATGTTGGAATTGAAAAACAATACATACAGTTATTTAAAATATATTATAATCATAATCCTCATTGTCAGTACACACACACACACACAATAAACACGGCAGCCTACCTCATGGCACACCCGCTGCCATACTGTCCGTCCTGGCAGGGCTGACTGCAGCGTATGCCCATGTATCCCGGCTGGCACACACACGTTCCGACCAGCGGGTGGCAGCGGCCGTGCGCCGTGTCGCAGTCGCAGCGGTGGCTGCAGTCGTCCCCCCACCAGCCGTCCTGACAGTCGCACTGGCCCGAGCGCTGGTGGCACGGCGACAGGTGGCAGCGGCACGTCTTGCTGCACTTGGGCCCCCAGTGCCCAGCGCGACACCGGCACACGCCTGTCAACTGGTCGCACGCGGACCCCAGCGCTCCCACGCTGTTGCACAGGCACGGGGTGGTACAGGTGGGGGTCCACCAGCCCTCGTCGCAGGTACAGTTGCCATGGGTGGGGTGGCAGCGCCCGTGGCGTGCGCACTTGCAGGAGGACTGGCATAGCGCCCCCCAGCGGTTAGAGTTGCACGTGCACTCGCCGCTGACGGGGTCACAGTGGCCGTGCGGGAAACATGGGCACACTTCACGACAGTCTGATGCCCAGAAATCAGCAGGGCAACCTGCCGTTGATCACATTATGGGACCTCTTGAGATGAAGCAGCTCCCTCAATCATAGCATTAGCATGCCGCAGTAATTAATCAGTGCGTGTTGCTTTAACACCACCTATATCTAGCATGTGTCAATCACTACGGTATGTAGGCTACTGTATGATAGATATTCTATTGTCATCATTTTTTTCCCAAAGTGATTAAATGAAGTAAGTAAAATGTATTAACTAGCACTTTAAACAATGAAAAGTAGTCACAAAGTTATGTACAGTACATTAAAATATATACCGTATAAGACATGAACCTATACAACTCATACAAGATGTGCTCATAAAATACAGAAAACAAAAAATAATCAACTACTGTATGTCAACGCCTGTTGTCAAAAGCCAAAAAAGAAAGGTGGGATTTAAGAAGAGATATAAAAACATAAAACTAAAGGTAGTCCAAGAAGCAGACCTTGCTCAAGGGTACTTATAGGCAGGCCATCTTCGGGGCTCGAACCAACGACCTTACGACTATTAGTCAAACAAGAGGGTCCTAAATCATTCAATGAATCAGTGCATGTTGCTTTAACACTACCTATATTTACATGTGTCAATCACTACGGTATGTAGGCTATGACAGATATTACTATTATTAATAATTTTATCTAAGGTATAACAAGGTGAAGATCTTGCTCAAGGGTATAGGCAGACCAACTCCGGGGCTGGAACCAATGACTACACTGTTGTGACTCACGTGTTGTACAGTGTGCCCCGTAGTAGCCTGGTGGACAGCGACACACTCCGGGATACACACACAGCTCGTCAGCCTGGCAGGCGAGCTCGCCCTCACATACCGCTATAGGAAACAGAAATCACACCACAGCCTGTGAACTGACCCATGGCTAGCATGGTATGGCCAGGCATGTGTCAGCCTGGGTGTAATGGCACTCACGTATGGTGCAGTCCTTCCCCTTGGGTCTCCATCCAGTGCAACACACCAACGTGGACAAGTCCCTGGTCAGATGGGCGTATGAAACCATGAGTGAATAAATAGATTCATACTCATAAATAGAGTCAAACTGTTATAGGGGCATAGGGGCTCCTGTATGCACATCCATTACAGCCTGGCTATTATAATACACATACAAACCTGTTAAGTACTACTAAGTATGTACACAACACAGATGACCTATTAAAAAACTGTTATTTTGGAATGAGACACCCAGTTTACTGTTGTGCTCCTCAACCAGTCCCTCTATTGTTAAAAGCTTGCTTCTGTAATCGGCTGGCTACGGCTGCCCTTGCTTGACGAAACAGTACCAAGTGTTGTTCAGACAGTCAGTGGATAGTACCTGAGGTTCTGGCAGACGTTTTTCCCATTTGGGTCCAGGGTCTGTGTGGTGGCCCGGGAGCAGAACAGCAGCACCAACACGGATGTCAGGAGAGGCTCCATCTCCTCACCGGTCCTGAACTAAACCCGGGGACCGACCCAAACTCCCGGTGGTCGCTGGGTCCACAGATAGCCTTCCACCCTCAAGCCAACTCTTTATTTGATTTGCTCCTTCAATCTGTTTCAAGCAGATCTCCTCCCAAGTTGAAAAAGGAACAATGGGAGGGAGTTCTGCTCCCCATCCTCTACCCTGATCACCTCTTCCTCTGCCCCCCCCCTCTCTCTCTCTTTTAGTCAGCTTACAGTATGGGCCAAGTGAGCATTGAGATGTCCTGGCCCTTAGGCTCCCTTCCTCTTCCCATTTCCTGGGAACGTCAGAGCTGCTTCCTCCCATTCACTCAGACGCACTATACTTTTTAAATATTCTCTTACGCACACACACACACACACACCCAGGACATACTGCATTGAATACAGTTATGTGCAGTGCTTTTAAGATAACTTGTTTTCTATGGCTGACTGGAGTCTCAGAAAAAAAAAAAATATTTTTACAAATTTTCAACAATATCCACATTCACTTGACAAGAAATTTCTTGTCAACATGAATGTGAATATGATTCCATTGCAAATGAACTAGCGTAATGTGCATGCAATGTCATTTTCTAGTTTGGAATTTAAATAATCTTTGGCCGTGGTAGGCATATGTATTTGGGTGAGTAGTCTGACCCTAATAATATAATAACTGTAGTTATCAGAGATATTATATTTCATCAAATAAAATGAAATTCAGACCTGCATATGCAACTGATATTTTTTATTTATTTTTATCAACACAAAACATTTCCATTAAAACATGATTAAAAAAATAATGTAGGAAAATAGTGTGTGATAAGATGTACATGCTATTATCACCAACAACAATAAACAGAATGCCATTGGTCTGTTCCTTTTATGCCTGCTGGTATTCTTTTACAGTTCTGACAAGTTTGACATCCTATACGGTCAACTGATTAAAACAAATTAATGTAGACATGAGCACGCATTACAAATGCCTTGTGCACATATATACAATGTATTAAGATTAACAGAGGGAAAATGTGTAATTCACAGTGAAAGAGTTTTGTCAGAGTGCGTTTCCTACCCACATGTGGGTACGGGCATTACCAAAGCTGCTTAATAGAGAAAAAAGGTTTAGTAACCTCACTCACCGTTAAGTTAAACACTAGGATAATATTTTAGTTAAAATAATGCCCTCGTGTGGCGCAAAACTGTAATTCAGTATGGGTACTATTTTAAAGTACCTTTTGGTAAGATCTTTGGTTTAGAATTTTTTTTTCTAAAGCTATACAAAATTATATGAATATAGATATCATGGATACATAAATCAACAACTTCCATATGATACAGAAAGGAAATGTTTCTTATGTCATTGAGAACTTTACCTATAAAAGAATCTTTATTGGCGATGGTGTAAAAAAGTATTCCACCTTCTACTGTTTAAGAATGCTTATACAGTAGTCCCTCTAAGAAGTAATTAATAAGCAATTCCTTACTTAAGAGCAGTCTAAGTACGAGTGAATGTAAAATACTAAATAAGAAAAATAGAGCAAGGTGAGGTATTTGTTCTCAAAGGGTAAAATGTTTTACCGTGAAGATAAGAATAATGTCTTACACATTATAATGTCATTATTTAAGGGTTAATACTGGGACACAAGGGCTGCAATTGGCCCAGTTCTGGCAATAGATTCTTGGGCTAAAGCCACATATTGACAGTAGATTGTATGATTCTTGGGCTAAAACCACACACTGACAGTAGATAGTATGATTCTTGGGCTGAAACCACATATTGACAGTAGAAAGAATGATTATTGGGCTAAAGCCACACACTGACAGTAGATAGTATGATTATTGGGCTAAAGCCACACACTGACAGTAGATAGTATTTACAGGCAGGTGAAAAGTGGCCTGGATCAGACAATACACCTCTGAGAGCACACCCCCATGCAGGTCTGTAGCAGCGTTTAGGCTCAAGGGGACGGCTGTGGCTCCGCCTCTCCGCTGGCTTCAGAGTCTTCGATGATCTCCCAGGTGGAGGCGGAGCTACTCACGTGGGCAGAGATTCGGCTGCTGCTGCCAGACCGTGTCATGAACCCAAAGCTACAGGCAGCCCAGATACAGGTGTAAGGTCAATGCTTCATAAAGGTTTTTTAGTTCCATTGGTTAGATTCACATTCTTACAGTGTTCTGTGAGATGGCCATGAATGAGTGATTAAAGGAGAATCAATGTGAAACCAGAACTAGCTATCCAGAGAAAGAGAAAGTTCAGCACACCAAATCAAGTCAGTACCATTTGTCCTTAGTCTACTGAGAAACATTGAGCCAGAAGTCTTGCTCATCCCTATTCTATATAACGCATTAGTCACACTGCTTGAGGTGTAGATATCTACAAGTAGATGCAGGATTTATCTCCATTAGAGGCATGCTGCCACTATGTAAATACGGTTGAAATATACAGTATGCAACAGCATTACCACACACTCTAGATCCTAAATAGAAACAGAAACCGTTATACAAACTGACACAAAATCTTCCCGTCACCACTACCAACAAATAAAAGTACAGTTCTGTACATTGATATCACGTTCTTGCTATAATTGGATATTATTTGTCTTTTTTCAGACTTCTACTTAAAAAACTAAGTTTAAACTGCGAAAGTGGAAATTGTACTCACAGATTTTGAATGCGGGATTCAGCAGGTTTTTCCTGTGCGGCATCAGTCTCGGTCTGTTCAAATAGTGGACCTTTTACTTCCTCATCACTGCAATAGAGACAGCGTTGTACATCATAAGGACCACAACACTTTCACAAACAGGGTACTATTACATTTCACTCAAATAGTAATGCTTGAAAACTTCAAAATGTCATCGCAGTTGATGAGGATGTGCTCAGGAGCATCACCTGCTGCATTCATCCACAGGGATTCCCAACATCTTGGATTTGATGCGAGTTCTCTGTTTCTTGATGGTGGCGCGCACCGCATCCAACAGGAAACCTGGACACCTCTCATCATTAAGGATCTCACTGGGTATACAAAACACACATGCACCCATGTGCAAAGATGTGAGATAAAAACATTAAACTCTAGAAAAACATGAACAATCCAGTCAATGGTGACTTTCAGCGTTGTCCCACACTCACCTCTGATAGTAGTTCAGCTCCTCCTGGACCAGGAATAGGTTGGCTTTGAGCTCATTCCTTTCATACAGCATTTCACGCACCTCCTTTTTAGTGAAACAGGGCTGATCTGAGTCCCTCTTCTCTTCTCTTGTGCCTGTTACTTCTGACTTCTGACAGGGACTGGCCTGGGAGAGAAGACACCCATTCAGATCCGATTGCAAGGCTTACATCAATACACTGCTCAAACCTTCAAATTCATTTACAGTGTTGAGATTAAGGTATAACCTACTGTGCTGTACTAACCTTAACCTACTGTGGATGTGTCATTACAATAGAAATCATGGACACAACTGAAACGTTTTTATTTAAATGCCCAATCTATGGCGGTGTTCTGCCAATTTGAGAAAAAAGTCAAATAATGATGTATATGTCATTATTTCTTCTCTGTGAACATGATACAGGTAGGAAGTTTGTGTTCATATTCATAGATGGATTTCTTCATGAACATATGAATGCATGCATGCGTACACTACACTACACTACACACACACACACACACACACACACACACACACACACACACACACACACACACACACACAGAGCTCCTAGCCTCCATACAGGGTTGCTTGTGTTGACTTTGTCCAGCTGTGACTGGAGGGCTTCTATCTGCTTGTCTTTCTCTGTGAGGTCGGCCTCCATGTCTGTTTTCCTCTCCACGCTGCTCTTGAGCTGGGCCTGCATCACGTTCTGCTTGTGTCTCAGCTCCCCATTCATCTTCATGAAGCGCTCCAACTGCTCCTGGAGCTGCAAAGCAAATACATATAAATAAATAGGTAGGAGTAAATAGTCAGTTAGGAATAGACTGGACTCTTATAATAGCTATTGCAAGCTATGTGTTAGCTATATTTGTAAGATAATACACTTACAGATTCACCAGATATCTCCTCGCATTTAGCTACCTTACCGTTTTCTGTCCGCAGTATTGCTCTTTGCTTCACAGTGTTTCGATGTGTGGTGTGTGTGAGCAGTGTTCGCCTTATTGTTTATGTTGCTCTTTACAGAGCCAGGGCTGTGTAGAAGTACCGGATTATTTATTCAACACGCACAGAGAACAGTAAACTAGTGAAAAGCAAGGATATTTGGTGAACTTGACTAAACATTTAATTACCTTACAATAGTTACCATTATATCGACAAACATTTTTTATGTTTGGAGGAGAAGGGAAAGAACAGGATTATGTGACTATGATGGTAGTAATGTCAAAATATTTGAAATTCAGCTAAACTACGTATATTACGAATTACTAATTTACGTCGCTTCGGATAAATGTGTCTGTTAAATGCTGTAAATGTACAGTAAAATGTAAATGTACAATAAAAGAGCAACATACTAAATAAAGTTATAGTTGACTTCACAGCTAGAAAGTTTTGTTCACAGCTAGAAAATAGTTACAATTTATAGGAAAACAGGTAAAAACACAATGTGTTCATCTGTACACAGCCATTGTTTCACCTGACTGCGTTGGCATGGCGCCGTTATAATGCAAATATATTTGCATAATAGCCTTTTCTAGTGCTTAGAATGACAACATAATGGCCAAGATATACATGCATTTACTGTTTGATACTGTGTATACATAATAAACACATGACAAGAAACATTTGGGCTCACTTATTGTGGCTGCTCTGTCTAGAAGCGACATTTGACCAACCCTCTGGGGTGCCCATGTCAGACATTGAGCCGGTGACATTTGGGCTTGAAGGCAAGCCACGCAGAATTGTGTGCAGTAGTTATATTTCTAACTGCGGCTGGGAGCAGTCCAGTCATTCCATACGCCTAATCTGACTGACGACTGCAGAAGGGGAAGGAGTTAGACAAGAGTGGCACTCATTTCACGGTGGTGGTGGGGTTTGACTACCAGGCATACCATTTGAGCAAACAAAATAATGTACTTAGTTGATTGTGTGCTGTTCCCCAACTTTCTACCATTCACTCAAGTAACAACAAGTAGGCAAAATAGCATTAACACTACTACTACTGGCTGTCGTTTTATTTTATAGAACAGCAGTCAAATCAATGCAAATCATACATCGTTATACTGTGATACAGTATGCACATACAAGTACTGTAGGAACACAGACATAAACAAGCCATAAAATGGAGAATGGATAAATTGCCTGAACTTGTCCTGAACTTGTCCTGACTCAAAGGTGTGGCTCAACCAATGGCACGTAAATACTATGTCAACAGGGCTTCACTGATTAAACAAAGTAATTTTAGCCAAACAGCAAGCTTTTAGATACAGTTGTTGAGATATCACTGAAGTGAATGCAAGCGTGTGTATAGCGTGAATAAGCAAAAATGAAAAAGACGTGAACTTGGCAGTAATAAAAGAGGATTTCTTTCTTTCTTTTTTGCATTTAGACGCAGTGCCACTGAACTTTGTAACCACACCTACAGTAGATAGCAGATAGGCCTATGATCACATGCATTTCACTTGGTTGAACCATAAAATATAAACCCATTACATAATGTAAATGTTTTTCTGCTTACATCTAGGTATAATAGTCAAATCAGGATAAAAACTCATTCCTACACATTACAATAAAAACAGTAGCTCAAATTGCATTGATATGCTGCTTGGGCCTTTGACTGTTTAGCAGGGGTCCAAACTTCTTCAAACTTCAAGTAGACTCATAAGCACATTCCCTTTTTAATTCCACACATTTTCTAAAATGCTGACACCCTGGACCGGTTTCAACTGTCAGGTTACAGGAATTATTTAATTTAATGATTCCTTGAATGAGACAGCTGTCTGCTGCAAATGAGCACATTTTCAAACATGTATAGATCTTTTGCACTAGAGTCAACTAGACTGTCCTTTTCCCCAGTCTCTGGTATGAGAAGTTTGTGAATCCATCTATCCTGGCAAGAGACACTGTGCCCACTGAAGAGAAATAGCCTCTCGGCATGGAACAGTGCTTACTGAGTTATAAGCTTATTTTGGCTCCGCCGCTAGCCAACAGTATATTCTTGGCATAGGATAGGATAGGATGTTCTGCGTGGGTTTGATCCTTACGTAAAACTTTTGCTCTCTGTTAAGCAGATGCACCCTAGATACAAATCTAACTGCATCATTAATATGGCACTGTGAGACGTGTCCTATCTGTCACACAATCCCATAGGAAAGACTGCAATGAAACGTGGATAACTGGTGCAGTGCATGTATGAAGAGATGCTGCACCATGCATGAGCACTGGTGCAGCACCAGTGGTTAGCATCACGCTTGCTAACGTCAGTGTGTGTGTGTGTTTGTGTGTGTGCGTGTGCGTCTACTTACTGCTTCCACCTCTTTGGAAATGATGCCAATCTCCTGAACTTTTGCCCTCAGCTGGTCCCTCTGTTTGTCCACTACCTCTTTCAGTTTCAACATTACCACCCTCTCCTGCTTCTGGACACGGTCTGAGACACACACACACACGCACGCACGCACACGAACCAGGCTAGGCTTGAGTCTATTGCAACGTAAAAGCAGAAACATTTACATTTACTGCATTTGGCAGACGCTTTTATCCAAAGCGACTTATATGTAGTACATTTGTCAGTAGTTGGACAAGTCATATACCAACAATTATAAGCAACCAATATTCTAAATAGAACAAATGCAGCATAATGTCATTATACCTATTACCACATAGTCAAACATATAAAGTGCAATAGTTAATGGCCTAGCTACTAAAGTTCATACACATTTTTTTTTTTTTTTATATATAAATAGTGAGATAAGAGCATGAGAAGTAAGTGCAGGACTTAATTAGGAGTGCTAAGAGATGGGGAGGTCGCTTGTCAGACCAAACATCTATTCAGCAAATAACTCTATATTAGTATAAATGAAAAACAGTATCTTAAAAAATGTAAATATATCATCACGTAATTTTCCAAAAAACTGATTATAATCCAATGTGAAGAGAAAAACTTTTAAAGTGACAGCATACTATTGCAGACATGGTAGCTAGTACATATTGATAAATATACATTATTTCATAAAGTCAGAAAAGCATCTTAAAAGGTCACTGTACAATGCGATTTAAGTCTCACATGACAGGGGAGTCCAACTCTACAGCTGTAGTAGGCTACAGAAGATACGAAGACATGTAGAAATGTCATATGTAGAGAGAAGCACTAGCTGGTGCCTAGCAACAAACATAACTGGTGCAGACCCATCAAGATCCCCAGGAGTATACCTTCATGATCCCCCTTCAAGACCCCCCAGGAGAATACCTTCATGATCCCCCTTCAAGACCCCCAGCACCCCTACCTTCATGAACCCCCTTCAAGACCCCCCAGGAGAATACCTTCATGATCCCCCTTCAGCCTGCTCTGAAGCTCCTGCCTGTCCTCTTCTAGCTGCTGTACGTGGGCCTGTAGCTCCTCACACCTTCTCCTCCACTGCTCCTCCTCCTGCTCGACAGAAAGAGGAGCTTGACTACATGAGTGTGGCTGATGAAGAGAGGAACACCGTGGTCTGAGATTAGATAAAGGATTAGGGTAGAAGCTAAAGACGGTCAGAGGGTTTAGCCTACATTTCAGCTACAAATTCTATATTTGTTGGTAATCGCTCAACATGTGTTTGTCGACTATACTACATTTAATATAGAATTACAAGACAAATAACATTTTCAGAATATGGATTTACAATCAGTATTTTTTTATTTTAGGAGAAATTATTCAAATTGAGCAATTCAAATTAATTTTTTACTGACACATCTCTGCCCATAGGCATACACTCCCACAGCAACAGGCTGTATGTGCTGTTTATCCATTAGCAGTAACAGACCCTTATAAATGTGAAATAAATCGCAGCCTTATTGTATATGAATGCATAATGTAGTCAGATGCACAATAATTGGACTGAAATTATTCATATATTTCTTGTATCCTACATATAGGGAGTAATATATACCGTACTAAATACCTTTAGTACGGTATATTGCAAGCATGCGTTTTCACTGCTCGATAGGCTACAGGTGTTACGCCTAATTCTGTGTCCTGCCGAATTCAGTCACCCTTTCGAAAGTGCGCATGCGCCACCTCAAATCACGTACAATCTATTAGTGTGTGTGAGTGTGTGATTTCTAGTTCACTTTTTGTGTCTCGCTCCCGAAGTGTTTTATTTCGGGAAAGGGTTACTAAAAGGTTAGCTATATCGATGGTGGTATGCTCTGCAAAAAGCTTGTGATTTTAGCGATTT
>JAODUE010014301.1:0-26109 GCA_027564755.1 Amblyopsis hoosieri
TGAGAGAGAGAGAGAGAGTGAGAGTGAGAGAGAGAGAGAGAGAGAGAGAGAGAGAGAGAGAGAGAGAGAGAGAGAGATGCACATCCACTGGTATTGGCCTGACCTTCTGCCCCTGTGTGGGGACCAATAAACCAGAAAGCCTTCACACTCATCTGTGACGTCTGACCCAGGCTATTAACTCACACTGGAGTGTCTGGGCCCCAGGGTGAAAGGTCAACAGGGGTGGCTGATAATTATCATTTGCAATAATATATGAATAGATCCTCCCACAGAAACACTGTAGTTAGATTTATAGTACTACTATAGCTTCTGGCTTTACCTTTGCATTATGTCTTAGAACCTAATGACAATGTTTCTCTATGGTTACATAACCTGTTCACATTCTCTATTTGACAAGCATCGTGTAAAAGTGTTAATTTCTCTGCTTGGTCATTCTTGAATTATTGACATCAAAATACCTGAATACTGAATACAATAATGTTTTGGTCACATGGCCGGCCTCTTTAGGTCAGAGGTCAGTGCTGAGGTGGCCAGAGTCACAGACTGTGGTGTCACAATGAGAATGATTCGGTCCGTCTGCGCTATTTCAGCTCCAGAGCGTCCAGCATGATTCCACTGCATTCAGCCCATTTCTCAGACAAGAGGGACAGAGGCGTTACAAATGTTGGAGCCGCTAAAGATAAATATAACAAGGCTCATCCGATTCTGTTGACATTTTCTGTATTAGATTAACTGAGCTTTGTGAAGAGACATTGCAGCTTGTCTCCATTACTATAGGAAGGGAGGAGAGGAGAGGAGAGGAGAGGAGGGGAGAGGAGGAGATGAATGGAAAGAAGATAATGAGAAAAGAGGCCGTGTGGCATGCAAAGCTTGCCAGTGAAGGTACAAAACGATTTTTCCATTGTTTACGACTGGTTTCTTTTATCTGAACATCCCACATCCTCCTCGGTAAAACGTTCACCCCAAGAACACACGCGCACGCACGTGCACACACACACGCACGCACACACACACACACACACACACACACACACACACATGAATGTATAGCACATGCCCACACACTCGCACTGTAGACCGAATTAACGATTTCCTGTTCCATTTGACCCTTCTGGAGCAACATGCGCCAGCTCCCAGCACTCTTGTCGCCTTGGCAACCCCCCCACCACCTCTCCCCCATGTTTACATTTCCCCGTCCTCTCCCCTTACATCCAACGCCCCCTCGTCTCCAGTCCAACAACAGCCCACCGGGCCGCGGTTTCATCAGAGTCCAAGAGGAGGGCCATTAGATGGATCCTGTTCCAGGTCATGTGTGTGTGTGTGTGTGTGTGTGTGTGTGCCCGGGCTTGCAGACCAAAGCAGGTGTGGCACAGGAATCAACCCACCCACCCAGACAATGGCTGGTTCCTGCAATATGGTTGCCAAATGTGCCTTATTGTAAGTAAAGTGCCATGCTTTGTACTTTGGCTGTTTTGTTGACTGCCTGGCTGTGTTTCCTTTCTTTAAGAATCTAAATGTTTTATCTTAATGAAGAAAACGTTTGTGTATCCCGCCCCAGAACTGCATGCTCATGTATAGACAAAGGAATCATTTCATTTTCAGCACCACACCGGCAGCCCTGCTCTGCTCTGAGCGGTGGAAAATGACAAACGACACCAGCGCGGTCGGCAGTGGCTTCTCATGCGCATCGTATTGTATATATCATCCCCTGGACATTGTAATCCCACTGTTATTACCACTGCTCCTCTGGTTCCCGGGAGGAGTCACCTCACGGGATTAACACACACACACACAGGCAAGCACACACTCCCACACACACACACACACACACACACACCTACACACACAGCATATAGACACAGACACGCAAACACATATAAACACACACGCCCATCCACACACACATACACACGCACACACCCCCCCCCACACACACACACACACGCACACACTGCCCAAGATGTGCCCAGCCAATGGGAAGCGAGCGGCCCCTGCCCACTGCACTGAGCCAGAGCTAAACAAGCCTCTGTCAGCACCTCCCCCTGCTGCTCCTGTGCTCTGGCTCCTCCACGGCTTCCTTCCTCTCCTCCCTCGCCCCGTGCCCATCCTGTGTCCCTGCCAGCAGGCCTGAGGTCGCCGCTGCACAAACTGAGCCCACGCTGAGCCCACGCTCAGCCCACCCTGAGCCCACGCTGAGCCCACGCTGAGCCCACCCTGAGCCCACGCTGATCCCACGCTGAGCCCACCCTGAGCCCACGCTGAGTCCACCCTGAGCCCACCCTGAGCCCATTGAGGCTGCATTGGAGGCTCAATTTAGGCTTCACTGGTCCATCATTTGTGGTTCATTTCTTCTTTATTTTAGGATCCGTTTAGGGCTCCATTGGAGCTCCATTTGGGACCTATTTGGATTGCATTGGAGGCTTTATTTGAGGCTCCGTTTGTGGTCAATTTGTGCTCTATTTGAGGCTATATTTGGGGCTCAATTTGAGGATCAATGTAACGCTCCACTTTGGCTTTAATCTGTGTTCCATTTAAAGCTCTATTTGGGGCTCTATGGTGATAATGTTTCACTGTGGAATTTGCAGTATAATGTACACCGGCACAGGATCCTTAAAGGTATGGTCAGTCATTATTGCTAACTTCGAGCTCAAATCAAAACAGTATCACTCTGCGGTCCTCCGGCGCGGCGGATCACGCATCACATTCATTGCACAGCAAAGTGTAGTGCTACGGCTGTGTTGATGTGGGCGGTGTTCACTGCTGTTTATGTATGGAGCCAGGGTAGTGTAGAAGTAGAGGATTACTTTTTCAACACGCACGGAGAACGGTAAGATAGCGAGATATTTGTTGAATTTGACGAAAAGTGTATTAGCTTACATTTAGCTTGCAATAGCTGACATTACCTTAAACAACAGGGGTCTATTCTATAGAATATACTGTTTATGTAATATAGTTGATCTCTCAGTTATTGAATATTCACTTAATAACAATCTTTCTTTCTTTTTTATATACTGTGTATAACTGCATTAGAGATTTGAGGCAGGACGTTGTGTTCTTTAAGCTCTATTATTTTCATGAACCCTACACAGACTAGAATTAGTGCCCCATCGTTCACTTTCCTTCCCAATGTTTGTTTTATTTCCACTAATACAGGTTATGGGAGCCTGTGGGAGACAGTGTCTAGTCAGGATGATGACAATCAAACGGAATCTTTGCACGCCCAGACAGTTATGCGAAGAGGCCTACACTGTATACAGTATATCAGCCATATTAACGCCTGTGTGGGTGGACAGGGGCTATGGTTAGTGTTGTTATTCTTTATTCAGCTTTAGTCTGCATTATTTTATCTCTTAAACCTCATAAAATGCTGACTGGTGTACATTTACATTATGGCCTGCTCCGCTCTTGACAGATGTATTGAGGGCTAAATGTTTAAGTAGAGCTGTGCAAGTTTAACCTGTCTGGCTGCTGCCAAAGAGGTACATGTGAGCAGAGCAGAGCAGGGTGCACTCAACACCTTGGATGACCTCCTTCTCCTTGCTGCGCTCCAAACCACATTTACCCGGTGAGACATTTGTTCCGACGCTGGGAGAGCTGCTGCCAGCAGCTGAGGAGCAGCAGGGGAGGTGCGTGTGCATAAACGAGGCAGGAGGAGGACACGGTTGAGGAGAACCGGGCTGTTGTCTCCAGGACGTCTGCGGGACTCCAGGACGTCTCCAGGATGTCTGCAGGATATCTCCAGGACGTCTCTGGGACTCCAGGATGTCTCCAGGATGTCTGCAGGACATCTCCAGGATGTCTACAGCAGTGTTTCCCAACCCTGGTCCTCGGGAAACACTGCCCTGCATGTTTTAGATGTTGCCTTGCTCCAACACAGCTGATTCAAATGAATGGCTCGTTAGAATCCTGATAACGAGCGCTTTATTTGCTAATTATTTCAGTTTATTTTAAGAAGTAACCATAGCCTGCTTATTTAACATTGTTACATGACTTGCAACAGCCTGCCTCATGTTAAGTTACCCAATGAATTACTCAGTATATGGTTAACTTGAAGCTGGTCGTCGTGCATGTCAATCAAAGTACCTCTCCTGTCAAGTAGACGGATCATGGCTCAGCTAGCCATGTGCTGTGTCCCAGACTTTACACATGTAAACGTTGGCTCTGCGATTAGAGCCGCCTCCCCCCGCCCCCTACCCCTGTTGCCAGGAGACACCCAATGGGAGACACAGACCGCATTGACGCGGTGGTCCAAACGGGTGAAGGTGATTGGACACAAGGTGTTTGTGTGCTTGGATGCGTCTCCACAGAGCGCTCGTCTGAGTCGCCCTAACACTGCAGGTCAGCGGGTGTGGCAACACAGGGACACTTTAAGAACATCTTAAAAGTGGAGTTAGCGTGAGTGAGGAGATACTCGCTGAGCTGTATTTGCTTACAAACACTGATTCCACCTTTAATGATGCTGGTGAGGTGAACCAAGGCTGTCGTCGTCGTCTGCTGAGGGTTGATGGGCCTCATCCGTGGGCTGTGGCGTTGTTATTGCAGTGAGTCAGGCAGGACGACAGATAATACACACCTAATATGATTGAGCATGTTTCCACACACACACACACACACACACACACACAAACACACACAGCTCGGCTTCTGCTGTTTTCAATCAGTCTAGTCAAAACAGAGCGCTCCATCTGGGAAAGATGGGAAAGACCAGCGTCCCCCGCCCCCGCCCCTCCACACCCAGGTCTCATCTCAACCCATCTCAGATAAACAGTCGTAACACAGAGGTGATTCAGCTGCTGCTCTTGACGAGTGCAAACCCCCCCCCCCCACCAAGCCATCTCTGTGCTCATCCACACTGGGGGGCGTTGTACTGTACATGCCGGGCCCGTGGGAAACTCTGAGCTGGTGTGCACATGGTTTCCAGGATGCCGTGCACACACACACGCACACACACACACACACACACACACACACACACACACACTTTGTATCCACGCCTCATGCATTGCCACAGCGTGAAGCCTTATGACCGCATCTCTCTCTCTCTCTCTCTCTCTCTGTCTCTCTCTCTCTCTGCTGCCACAACATCGCTCCCCAGTTGCCCGGGGAAACGAAGGGCTCATGGACAAGGTGGACAAGTCGTGGGCAGAGGAATCCCATTTAGAGAGACGTGTGTTTTGGGAGATGAATCATAAAATCAACAAGATAAACGGACTGCACCATCTGTAACTGACTTATCAGTTTGACATACGCAACGTTGCAGCTGGCCTATAGCGCAGCAGTAGATTTGGATTGTGTGTGCAAAAGAGAAAATATCTTTAGACTACCATCAGAAAATATATTGTGAAAGGGATATAAATGGTTGATTCATCTGATGGACCGTGGAATGTGTGGACACAGAAATTGTCTGTTTGAGCAGTTTATGAACCAATGCTTTTACTGTACATAAACTAAACACAAATATTTCCTGCATTAATATATTAACTCCAAAGTCACCCAAAGTGGCCAGAATGAGGGTACAGAGAATTTCATTAACTCATCACCGTCTGAATCACTTCCTCTGGCCATAAAACCCTCGCACCTCAAAAGAAGTCCAAAGAAGTCCGGACAGAACAAAGGTTATTTTCCCCTGGGTGGGTGTTAACAAAAGCCTGCTAGAAAGAGATGATGTAGCCGGTTTTCCCCTTTCCTAACACAAAGCCTTGTATGTCATGGATTCCATAGTCTTGACAACCCCCCCCCCTACCCCCATTCACCCCAGCCCCATCAAATCCCCACCTCTTCAAGTGGACTCTCCCAACAACCAGTACGTTTGTTGTTGGTGCGGGAAGCAGGGGTCGGGGTACTGGTGGGGGGGAAGGAGTGACGTCAGCGCTGTTGAATCACTGGTCCATGGGGAGGGAGGGACCGGGGGGGGTGGTTCAGGGGGGATTCTATGGGAGTTAAGCCATGGTTTGGCTATATGATGTCAGAGCGGGAGAGAGAGAGATGCAGGCCCACACTGCAGACTGGGGCTGGTCTATCAACAGGCTCCAGCCTGTCAATAGAATGCTGACTCATTATTTTCTTCACAATGTCTCCCCTATACATTGCGAGGGTACAATTTGCGCACACACAAGGGGATGTATTGTGCATTAATTGTCTTATCTGTGCTCATCTGAGATTGACATATAGTGTCACTAGCATGCTTTCCAGATGATGTACATTTAGTCTGTAGTGGAGTGTTTTTTTTGTCAAGTTTTGTCATAACTAGTCGCTTGACACAGCCAAAAACTCCTGGCCAGTTATTCTGTTGCGGTGGTTTAATAAAGCCATGGTATATAAATAATGTCATAGCAACCGCACTCGGCTAGGTAAGGTAAAGGTAAACAAACACATAAATAAATAAGTAAATACATGACACATTTTCTGTATAGCTTTACAGACGACACAGACACATGTCATCATAACAAACAATAAAGTATCCTAGCATGACCAATGCTGTATGTGCATGCATTGAAAAGCAATGCCCCAGGATCATGAGTCTGTCAAGTTGCTGCTGGGGTCTGGGAAACACAATAATTGGTCATACCCCGTTAAATATTGGTTATTATGCCACGTTTAACGCTTTCATGAGCCCTCTATTAGACATGGCATGCATTTATTGTTGTTTTAAGGCCATTGAATGCCTATATGACGCCTTTGTTATGCGTTCCTGAGCTCTCCTTCATCATTAGGCGTTATTAAAGGATGTGATGTACTGTTGCTCGGCAACAGGAAGCAAAGAAGCACAGCAATCCCGGTTAATCCTTAGAAGGCCTATGAGTGCTATAATCCTCACCCACTCCAATCCTCTAATTTAAGGGATGCTGGAAGTGACGTCACTCATCACATCTGCACACCTATTGTCTCCGCCATTGGATGTCTAGAAAGACGTAGCCCTACTTTAAGGGAAGTGCTTACCTGACACATACTGTAGTTCCCGTATCACTGTTCACTATGCAATTAGATTTACCAGAATAGGCTATTATAAAGGAGAGACAGAAAAATTATTGGCGAATCTGGCGACTATGTATACACCAGCCACAGATTTAGTAGCAATTCTAATTTACTCTATCTTCTGCAGAGGTTCTCCTCTACATCAAATCACATCGTATGTAATCTTCGGCAATTCACTTAGGAAATAAATCATCTTTTGCCATGCCTGATCCATCCTTGGCAATAGGGCAGCAGCTGTGGTTGGTCTAATTGTTCTAAATAGCATAAAACATTTTAGATTTATAATACAGTATTTGATATTATGCGATTTCAATCTTTTTGTATGAATTTAAGAGGTTCACTTAGCTTTTACAGTTGATATGGCCTATGCAATTGTTGTGTTGTGTTGTGACAAATAGGCCTAAGAGTTGACTCTGCCATTCTTGTTTTTAATGGAGACACCACTTACATTGAAAAGCAAAGTTTGCCCGCAGCATTTCTGGTTGCAGATTGTTTAATAATCGAGAAAATGATAGATGCCTTTCTTACATGGTTGGAACTTTGGAGCAGTGTTACTACCCATGTAGCCTACATAGAATGTGAAGATATTTAACAAAAACACATTTGTTACTAGGTTTCTTCTCTTCACGACTCACCACTGCACGTGTTTAGACAGTATATAATTATAATAATGTAATTTATAATACATATAATTTAACTTATTTTTAGTGAAATTCATCCTTAACAAAGGTAAGACATTCATTCTAATATACAGTAAGTGGAGCATGAAGTAAATCAAATACAAGAGAGTTGTATTGTAACTTGAATATTTCCTCTAGAAACAGGCCCCCTGCTGGGTTAATCGGGGCATGCAGCAGATACTTGTGTTTTTGAAATTGTGACGGCCTCCTGGTTGGCATGATTTTGCTGATTAACTTCAATTCACGACGTTGATGGGTGGAGCTAAGCTAACAATGGTGTACCTTCCACACCTGGGCTCAGGTGTCTAATAAGACCTGCAAGACTTCTGTCTCTCTGCTTCTGGTTGCCAACTGACCACTCGTATTTTGTGTTGATGCACTCATGTTACTGTGTCCACTCACACAGCTACTGCATACTACTAAGCTACTGACCTACTGACCCCACTACAACACACCGCTTACTTTTGCTTTATATAATAAAAAAAATATATATGGGATTTATAGACTGTGTGTGTGGTGTCCTTTTGTCATGTTGTGACAATTGACAAAATAAAAGATGCTTTAATAATTACATGCAATATTTAAAATAAAATGTATCTATTTGGTAGATAAAACATGTCGGTTAAGCTTGTACAAGGAAGCCATGCACAATTAACAGTCATTTAAGCAATTTCAGAACATGAAACATATTTATTTGTCAAACATATAGCTTTAACCATGACAAGCTGAGTGCTTTGACTTCCAGCGGATAACTTTTTAGTGATGCCAGAAAGGGAACAGGTAGTGCACTGCGCTATATAACTTAACATAAATTAATAAATATCATATTTGGCAAGATTTTTACAAAGAAGCGAAGAAAAGGTATAGGAGTCAGTGAACGTCTGCGGTGGGAGAAGACCGCAACTACCAGTTAAAACAATAGTTGCAAAATGTAGTTACTTATATGCTTCTACATGGAGTAGGACTCTGCAGGTTTGCCTTCGGGTTACACAGATGCAACATAGCATCACAGATCACCTCTGAAGCCCATAAATGTACATTACACAAAATAGAACAACAAAACGGAACAAAAACAGCTTGTACTCTGGCTCTGTACACTGGCTGCATCATCTTCATCGCCTCCAATGCTCTTCATACATTCTTTGTGTTTTGCTGCGTTTTAAGCGTAGCTCAAGATATACGCAACATGCGCTCAGCTCCTTTTCTAGAACACTGACTTTACAAAAAAAAAAAAAAACATTCACAATAGCGGGTCCAACTCGGATAACTTTTTGAGTGTGACGTAAATACCAATAGCGATAGATTAATACCTCCAAGAGAGTGAATGCTTGGCAATCAAGAGACTGAATGAATACACAAGGGGGGTGGGGGGTAAGTGACAGGTCAATAAGCTACGTTACTAAATATTTAGCAGACGGTAACGACGTCTCAGCCATGCAGGTCACAACGCCATCAACAGCAGTTAATCAACAGTGAGAATAGATAGGTAACCATGGTAATATTACAGTGCTTTAAACTCGCCGTGGCTCAGTTCATTCCAAACATGTGCTGGGCGCACACGACACGTTTCTTTGGCGGGCATGGTGTTGGCTAGTACAAGTGTGCGTATTCACCTTATTTACAAATGAAAGAGTTGTCTTATGTGCGGGTAATCTCCAGGAAGCATGTGAATAGAAGATCAGAGAAAACATAGAAGGCAAAGAGACAATACATCAAAATAAGATCAGATAATACATCAACGTATGTTATTATGAATGTCTGTAATCTTCTCATTTAAATCTTCATTCTGTTGCAACTGCTTTAGCAATACAAGTAACTACCCTCGTGCCAATTAAGCACCTCTCGAATTTGTGTTGTTTGGAGAAGAAGAAAAAAAAAAGTAGCAGACCTTTCAATCAGAGAGAGA
Organism: Amblyopsis hoosieri; assembly: GCA_027564755.1. NCBI lineage: Eukaryota > Metazoa > Chordata > Actinopteri > Percopsiformes > Amblyopsidae > Amblyopsis > Amblyopsis hoosieri. The sequence continues at coordinate 9,562 of JAODUE010014301.1, forward strand.
TAGAATTTGACAGAGAGAGAGAGAGATCCATATTAAAGTGTATCCCAGCAGATGTAGATGGAGTAGATGGAACTCTGTGTGTGTGCGTGTAACGGATGAGTAAGCGCGTGTGTGAGCAGTGACGCTGGACGCGGGGGTGAATGGTTGTGAGACCTGGTCTCAGAGCTGCAGAGGATGCTGCTGTGGTTTTGGAGGTGCAGTCGGAAAGGCATGCCTTTAATTAGCCAGACCCGCCGTCTGCGTCAGTGGAGCTGCAACGGTTGTTGAGACAGATGCCCACTACAGCACTGCTACAATATGACCCCCCCCACCACACACACACACACACACACACACACACACAGACACACACACACACACACATTTGGCAAGCAACACATCCTTCAGAACATGGGACAGCAAGTCATTTCAATGTAACTGGTTGTAAAATGGACAATACTGACAAGAGACAAATACCGAAACGTCCCAAATGATGACCACTGTGGCCATATAATATACCCTAGATAAGACTGCATCAGGGCTCAGTGACGAGGCCGTGTAGAGTAGCTGTCAAACGATTGCTTCAGATAATCCCATCTGAACAGGTGCTGAAAACAGACAGACTTACTGTTCCGTGCTCAGCGCGCCCGCAAATGCATTCCCCGGGGGGGCGGGCATACACCAGAAGCAGCTTCGACCAGGCCTACTACAATAATACTACGCGGGAACTATTTGCTAGTATTGGAATCTGAAGGTGATTTGAAGCACCTCGAATTCCTCATGGCACCGATAATGCATGGGAGTGTCTTGTGCGGTCGGCAAACAACATGTGGCAACATCGCTCACCGCTGTGGTGAGCTATGGCTTTGACATCATCCACACAGCAGCTATGGGGATTCCCTAACTGGAAACACATTCTCTATCTCAGACTTGGCGGTCTGTTTGTCCTTCATTCAGTCAGTCCATCTGTTGGGTGTTTTTGCGTGCGCCTGTATGTGTCAATGCATGTCTGTTTCCGTGTACACATCTATTCTGTTTCTATCTGTCTGTGTGTCTGTCTGTGCGTGCGTGCGTGCGTGCGTGACACACTCTGAAGAGCATCCAGGCAGCAGCGAGGGGGTCTTTGTTTGGCGGTACAAGACACCTCACTGTGTCCATGCGTGTCACCTGCAGGCCAGTGTTCAACTAAACACACAAAGTTTAGCTAGGACAGACCAGGCTGCGGGGAGAAGAGACACAAACACAAGAGGACAATAGAGGTACTTTGGGCCGCAGCATGCATTACCACGAACACACGCACGCACACACACACACACACACACACACAGCTGCAAACATAGATTTCATAAGCCAATTTGTGTGGCGCCCTCTATAGGGGCAGCAGTGTGTGTACGGCAGAGAAAGGTCTCCCTGCGCAAGGTGACAGGCCAGGTCAATACTGACGATGCCCACTAGAGGGCGGGAGTCATAGACAGACACACACAAAGGAATGGAGGAGTGGAGAGAGGAGGAGAGCAGAGGCAGCACTTAGGAGTGCTCCAGGAGCCACTGGAACAGGGGGGCAGCGGCAAGTCCTCTGCCCGCCCGAGGGGCCTCGTCTCTGGGCGGGGCGTGGCCCTGACCCTGGGTCTCCTCGCAGTAGCGCGCCAGGGCCTGCAGCAGCTCGCCCACCCTCCACTCCCGCTCCCGCAGCCGCTGGACCACCAGTGGAAGCTGTGGGTTGCCATGGAGACAAGTAACCATGGTTACCGTTACATCCGTTACAAGACTTCCGGTATATTTAGTAAGATTAACGTTAAGACTTAGACTAATGAGCATAATAGCCATAATAACATTAAACAATATGTATTTAGGCAAGCAGGTACACATTTAAAGAACGAAAAGCCTGCTTTTTGCCCCCAACTCCATCTACCACCGTGTCCTAACTGGATGCGACGGCAAGAGAGCGTCCGGCTATCGCTTTGCATCAGACGCTCTCTGTCCACACTGAATCTGTCCGTTACAACATGTAAACAAACCACGTAGCCTACCTATTAGCAGTAGCACACTAGAGAGCATACGCCTTCTCCATATTCACAACAATTGCCTACTATGACGGGGGCAGGTACAGATGTCACTCATTGTTGTACGCCACACGTAGTATACAACCACCTCTACTTTGTAAAATAAGATAACTAGCTTGCCAGCTCTGTTGAGCATGCTATTAGAAAACGAGGTAACTGAATGAACATTCCTCCGAGCCACAAGAAGAAAAAAGAAACAGGGCGTCCAACAAAAGTTCGCTCAAAATGGCGCGCCGCATCGTGCAGCGCAGTATCGCGTCACTCGCGTCCAGTTAGGACATTACAACAAAAAAGATAGCAATCGAACCGCTTTTGTTGCCGACGCTCACTCGCGTCGCATCCAGTTAAGGACACGGTGTAAGAAAAATAACGACACGACTGGCGTGACGTAAAGAGATCATTGGTTGTGGTTTGTGTTAATTCAAACACCGGTAGCGGTATCGACCCAGAACGTCACAAACAGGCATGGCCCCTCCTACTAGCACATCCACACCCCAAAGAGCAGAAGCATTACCTGCTGAAGCTCCCTCTCCGGCCGGAGGAGGACCTGAGGGAGGCCGGCCATGGAGGCCGCCGCCCACTGCAGCATGCTCCTGAGCTGGGGGTCGAGGGGAATTGTCGTCCGGGGCGTGTCACGATGATGGCAGGGCTCCCTGACGTCGGTGTTCACCACCACCAGCAGGGTGCTGGGGGCCTGCGTCTGCACCCCGTCCACACACAGCGTGCCTGCACACACGGCAGACGTCATATAGAGGAGTATATTATTATATACATAGCACATTATGTAATATAGCCCCCCCCCCCCCTTCCCCAAGCAAAAGGAAGCAGTGCTTTTCACAGCTGGGTTCCCACACTCTCACAGCGGTCCCAGCATGGAGCCTGACCCCTGGGTCTCTCTCTCTCTCTCTCTGGGAAGGCCAGTGAGGCAGGAGTGAATGAATGAACCAGTGAGGCTGAATGAGGGGGTGGTAAAACCCCCCGACTGTAACACACGGTGTGGACCGAGCAGAGTCCGACTGCTGTGACCCCAAAGCACAGGCAGGATCAAGACGGACCCCCCCCCCCCAGGGGTCCGACATACGTGGGCTATCATTACATCATTTCCTGCTACTCACTGCATTATGGAGCAAGTTAAAGAGGAGCTGCACCCTACAGTGTGTGTTTGAGCTGTAAACTACATAATAGGACTGAACTGTGATGATACACATAAATGCCGGTGTTAATGTCAAAATTCCAGTTTATATAAAAACCGGGATTTTATGGGATGACAATGGAAACATACACACAACACGTTTAAGATCACTCATGGGCCTTGCTGGTTTCTGGCCATACATACGCTTGGTCCGCTCGCGTGTCATCAAAATCAATCAATGTTAATGAGGTCCCCCTCTCAGTCCCCCCCCCCCACTCAGCTCCTTGACTACACGTTTTTGTGTTTTTCTAAAGTGGTACAATAAGTGAAGTCAGGCTGAATTACACTTGAATGACTAAAGGAGGAGGGGGGGTGGTGAAATCCTTAAGAGCAGCCTTCACAAGTGCCTTGGTTAGCCACGGTGGTGCAGGAGGTGCAGTTCCCTTACCGCTGGATTCCTCTTTGACCTCCTCTGCCTCCTTGTCCCCTGTGCAGTCACTGTAGGGGGGAGAGAGAGCAGAGGGAAGGTGGCAAAGGTCAAACGAGCTCAGGCGTTCAGCGGGGCTTGCTCATTTGATACGAGCGCGGCAAGGTATCAACAGCCATGAGCGCGGCAAGAAAAGGAACTCAACGCACGACGCCTCCGTAGACATTTTTATTTATTTTCCCACATCAATGTCTTCCTATACATTTCCTGTAAATGTAGCCTACATTCCTGCTTTGTCTTTTTAACCAGCCCAGCCGCACTGCCTGAACAATTATGTTCAAGCACCCTTCAAGTAAATTGTAAGAATGGAAAAGTCGACTGCACATTTCAATGGTTGTGAAAGTATTTGCTATGTGACGTGCCAGGAGGTGAATGGTCGTAAATCACACTGACAGCCTATGGCTGCAGACATCAAGTCTCTACTGGTCGCTTTCTAATTGGAAACAGGAAGTCCACAGTAACTTTCATTCATGTTTTGTTTGTGTTTTGTTTATTACCTTGTGCAACAGCGAGGTTGTTACCGTGTGTGGGAGCGAATGAGAGCTGGGTTCCTACCAGTCTAGAGGCACGTTTCCGGCAGACGGCGTTAGCATCATGCTATGCTATCATACCAGCCAAATCAGTAGCTCTCTGGAGGTCTTCAACGCATTTTGGGCCGAGGACCCCCCGGCTGAAAGAAACACGTGTGCAGTGCTGGCTAGCTAGCTTATGCGTGCGGTGCTAGCAAGCTTATGCGTGCGGTGCTAGCAAGCTTAAGTGTGCGGTGCTGGCAAGCTAGCTAGCTAGCTTGTGCGTGCGGTGACTGACCTGTCTATAGGGGAGAAGGACAGGCGTTCCTCACACACCTCCCCCTCCAGACCCAGACTGCTCCAACTACTGCTGTTGCCATTGCTGCTGAGAGAACAAGGATGTCAGCGCTTCCCCAACAAACCCGCCTACTCACACACACACACACACACACACAATGCTGATGCATGTTAAATCAGAATCGGCGCTCCTGAAAAAGGTTGTACTAGGCCGTGTAGAAACTTTGTGAAGATCTGTTGTGACTACTGCAGGTATTTATGTAATTATCTCACAGCAGGTAACTGTCATAACAGGAAAATAATCTTCTCAAATGATGCGATCTTCCCATCACTGATTACTTTTTTGCCTCTAGCGTCGATAAAAGGCGATATGCTGCCAACGCCTGATGTATGAGATCATTACATTCTTGGGTATTCTTAATCTCCATATATTACCGGGTAGGCAACAGTAGCAAAATAGTACGCACTATAATTAGCCAATGATTAGCCTGCTGGTTGCAACTTGCCCCTCTAGTACGCAACAATACAACAGGTAGGCAGATATCTAAAAATAATTTCATCAATCTGCTTAACCATCGTCAAAGCACTCTTCTATCTGGGGCTGCCTTGAATGACACACACTGACAGCTTGTTCATAAGTTCACCAGCGCTCTCCGCGGCTAAATACGGTCTCAAAGGCACAATTTGACTTCTGTTACTTCATCCGACGGGTAGGACATATTTGGCTCTGCAAGCAGAGTTCTCCATGACACACCTTTAGAAAATATTATGATACCTTCAGTTCGTTCTGGTGGCCAAAATAACTAGTGGCTTACGCATTCTGTTGTTCCATTACCTTCAAGGGAAAGACTCACAAATGTTGACTGTCTGCGCTGCTATAGAGATAGCAGACAATGACAGAAACATCAATACGATTCCCACCCATGACTGGAGATTGGCTAAAACCAACCTCACACAATGCCTCCCCTTCATTCTCACAGGTACTGTAACAGACACACTCGAGAACAGGGAAGATATCCATGAGTTACAGCAACTAGTATGGGTCCAAGCACAAGACAAGGTCATTGCCTGGTTGGAAAACAAACGTTTGATCGTACTCAAAATACCCATTAACGCAAGAGTGCCTCAACAATAGCTACCCTGGACAGGCATCAATTGTTACGTTATTTTGACGTGCATGTCAAAACTGCACACAACCAGCTAGCGGACATGTGCGTGCAATAGAACACATTTAGGAGAAGCATCAACACGTGAGTATGGGGGCATGGTTACTGGCTAGGCAAAGCAGCTCAAGGGGTACATACGATGAAAAAAGTGTTGTGAACCACAAGCAGTCGTGCAGTAGCAGTACGGCTGGGCGATATGGACCAAAAATAATGGAAACCCGATGGAAATGTGACATTTTTTATTTTTAGCGACATTAATTGACATATGTGAGCTTTCTCTGGTGTCTCCGCCCCTTTGACACTCTGAACGCACTAAGTGCAGGCATGGAGGGAGAGATGACCAAATTGAATGAATAAATGCATAATATAACTATATCGATATAAACTATATTGTCTAATTTTATATCTCTTTTGAAAAAAGATTCCGGTATATCGCCAAGCCCTAAGTAGCAGCATCAGCGTCGCCATGGCAGCGGTATACCGTACCTGTCACTGAGGTGCAGGAAGCTGCTGTTGTCGTCTGGATGGTCGTCCTCGAAGCTCAGGTTGGACCAGCTGCCTAGACTGTCCTCCCCCACGCTCAGGCTCAGCTGGCGAGACACGGTCGACTCAGACGTCTCCCTCCTGGGGGAGCTGTGGAGCGAGGGACAGGAAGGAGATCCATATTCATTGCTACAGGTACAGAATCCATCCACAGGTAAGAGGATCTCTTACCTGTGGTACAGTATTTTATAATAATGATATACCGTGTGTGTGTGTGTGTGTGTATATGTATATATATATAACCAAATAAATTACTACAGGTTAAGAGATCACTACAGAGACTACTACAGGTTAAGAGATCCAAACATATTGCTATCGTTCGTGCTTCAGGTAAGCACATTTGGATAATGTTGATTATGTCCACTGGCCATCGCACTACATAACAGACTTGATTTTTTTAAATACCATTTCATCACCCCTTACACCCCTATACCCAACATAAAATCTAACCATGAAGTTGGACTTGTACCATATAAGCAAATATATTTTATAGACCGTTAGAAGCATTGTTTATAGCATTTGTATTTTACATGTGTGTAAATAAATAAAGTGTAATTTACTTAATTTGTGTTTATTTATATATGTTAAGTGCTGTTATCTAACTTTACAAGACATTTAATTTCCGATACATTTAATGTATCATGGCTCAACTATTATACCATTTAAACTTGAAACTTGAGCTGGAAACTTGAATTCAGCTGCACAACTGACACAGTATGTGTTCATTGTAAACAAAATCTATTGTTCATGTCATCTTTTTTGTCTGGGACAGCAGCTGGCTAATGGACAGAAGAGGCTGAGACTATGTGATGTGGTGCTGATGGACAGAAGAGGCTGAGACTATGTGATGTGGTGCTGATGGACAGAAGAGGTTGAGACTATGTGATGTAGTGCTGGTGGACAGAAGAGGCTGAGACTAACCTTAGGCTGGCAGCCTGGCAGACGTTGGACAAGGCCGAGGTCATGATCTCCGCCGTCAGGCTCTCTGCGTAGCTCGCCCCGTCGTGGCCGATGCCGCTGTCAGCGTTGAGGCTGGTGTTGCTCAGCTCGCGCTTGGCCGTCTCCATGGCGGTGGAGACCATCTCCTCGGCGAAGGCAGCCCTGCGGTCCAGGACGATGTGGATTTTGGGAATCTCCATCCCACCGGGTCGCTCGGAACTGGACCCGGGCTTGGCCTCCTGCCCCTTCCTCCTCTGGTGGTGCTGCCCACTGGGCCTAGTGCAGTAGAGGCACTCCCTTGCTTCACAGTGGCGGCAGGTCCTCCCACCCAGGCCTGAGCCGAGCGCGGAGGACCCCTCGGACAGCCTCTCGGCATGGGTGTGCCGTCTCTCCTGGCCCTGGGCCCTGTGGTGCTCCCTGGCTGGATGTCCAGCGGAGGCCAGGCCCAGGCCCATCTCCAAAGTGTCGTCCACTATTTTCCTGGCGTAGTGCTCGATGACCTGCATCACCCCGCCGCTGTAGCCTCCATCATGCAGGCTACCAGTGCTGTGGTAATGCCTGCGCCTGCCCTCGTCGGGCAGAAGGGGGCAGGAGAACGAGCTGGGCATTAGGATCTCCGACATCAAGTCTTCCAGTTTGGATTTCTTATAAAGGCAGGAGTCCGTAAGAGACTTGGGCAGACGCGCAGAGGACAGCCGCAGCTTCCGCGCCACGTCGCGTGTGACGCTGTAAGCCAGGGACTCGGCGAAGTTCACCAGGGCCACGTAGTCCCTGTTGATCTGCTCCTCGGCGCTCCCGCAGGCACACCGGGGCTCCTCCTCCGTCCCCACCCTGTCGCCGGGCAACGCTGCCTCCTCGTCCTTCCATGCGTCCGGCAGGGACTTGGAGGGGCGCAGGCGGCCGGCGGCGGGTCTCTGCTTCGCCTTGCGGGCGGTGTGGGCCAGGCCCAGCTTGATGGAGCGGTAGGCCAGGCGGCTGGCGTACTGGTCGAGGACCAGCTTCCTGCCGCCCCCCTCCTTCTTCAGCACCCGGATAAGGTAGCCGGCGTACTCGTCCGTCACGCTCTCACAGCTGGGGTACTCTCCCGAAGACAGGCCGGAGCTCGAGCCAGAGGCAGGGGCACGAGGGCGGAGACCGGAGGCCAGCAGGTCACCGGACCAACACTCTGCAAACCTGCCCAGCCTCCGGTCCGGACTCTTGTCAGGGTCCGGGCCGACGCCCTGGGAGGGGTAGTGAGGCCTCTCCAGGCTACACCTCCTCCTCCTCCTCCTTCTCCTATGGAGAGCCCCAGGGCAGGAGCACTGCTGCCCCGACCCCACCATCCTCGTCACATCCCTGACGACGCCGCCCGCCACCTCTCCAGCGTAAACCCACAGGGAGTTCAGGGTCTTCTCCGAGAACTGCGCCGCCACGCTGTCCCTCCTCCCTGCGGCCCTCTCCTCCTCCGGCCCTCCCAGGGTGTCCATTTCCGTTGCCATGGAGACGATGTGGCACGCAAGCCGCTCGGCGTAACAGAAGGCTTCCTTGTTCGACATTCTGCGAGCGGACGCCGGGTTTGTCTCGGTCTGGCGGTCCGCGGCCTCCGGGCCCCTGCGAGCATCTCGCTCTTCTTCTTCCTCCACCTCCTCCTCATCTTCTTCTTCTTCTTTGTTGCCCTCTGCTTCCTCAGACAGAGACCTCATCAGTTTCAGCATGAAGTCGGCCTTCTCAGCGTCGGGCGTGGACTCCTCGGGCCCCGGGCCTGGCTCGGGCTGGTAGTAAGGAGTCGGAGGTGGGGTGGCAGGGGAGAACTCCTTCGCCAGCTTGCCCTTCAGCTTCTTGGAGAACCGTCTGATCTGTCTCTCCTGGGAGACTTCACTGGGCTGCTGGGGGGTGGAGGGCGGAGTCCCGGGAGTGCCGCCGGACTTATGGCCGGAGCCTTGAGCAGAGACGACCTCCTCGCGGTCAGACGTCTTCCCACGGCCGTCCGGCACAGCCAGCGTGGTCATCACGGCGGCATGTGCTGCTGTTCGGGGAACAGACTCACGGCTGCCTCTCTCAGAGCCCTGCGGACGGTCGCGCTCCGCAACAAGACCCTGCGAGTCCTTACCGTCGAATCCGAAACTGTCCCCGGCACCTCCCTGTTTCGAAGGGGAGTCTGGGGCCTCGTCGCTGGCCGAACCTGGCTGAGAGGAAGAGCCTCGGCGGCTCCCAACGGTCTTCGTGAGCAAGTCGGCACAATTGCCCAAACCCTTCCTCATCTTATTGGCAGTTATTAGCTCACACGCCTCGCTCACTATCATGTCCACCATGTTGCCGGAGAAAGTGTGGAAGGGGAATTTTGGGCCGCCTTCGGAGGGCTCCTCCGCAGAGGCCTGGGTGCGGTGGGCTCCATTAGCGTAGCGGTCGTTCTGCGTGGCGGGGTGGGCCACGGCGGTCTCCTCCGAAGGCTGAACGCCGGTGAGGGCCCGCCCTGCCTGGGGAACGGGAACGCAGCTGGCCATACCAGACACCGTGAACAGGGCCTTCTTCATTGTGCAGCCGCCCGCCACATTGTCGCCAGAGGCACCGGGGGCTACGGAAGCTGCAGCAGCATGGGACACCTGCTGGCCGACAAGGGTACTGCTGGTGTGAGTGCTAGTGTCCTCTGCGTTGACGTAGCAGATGTTGTCCAGGGATACGCTGATAGCGGCCTTGCTGGTGAAGGTGACGTCGGCCTGAGAGAGCTCTATAAATGCCTCCTGGAGAACCGACTCTGACAAGTCGGAGGCATAGGAGGTCACCGACGCCCCCTCGCCCTCTTCTTCTTCGTCCAGCCCCCGGCCAAAGGACCAGTCGCTAGGAGTGAGAGGCGTGGAGGGGTGGGAGAACTGGCACACCTCCATCATGCCCTCAAACACCAGCTCCTCCGCCAGGTCGGCGGCGAAGCGCGTTACGGTGCTGTGGAAGATCTGCTTTTTGACCGCCAGGAAATCCTTGAGCGCCCCGGACACAGCCTCACCGACCAGGAAGCAGGCCAGGCCGTTGACGGCGCGCCCCTTAAGCACGCAGGCGCGCCGCATGCCGATCTCGTGGAAGGCCATCTGGAACACGGAGGAGGTGAGCCGGGCGGCCAGGTGACAGAGCGTGGTGGTGCAGGAGGACACGCCCTTTTGAAGGTCCCGCAGGGCACTGCCCAGGCTCATCTCCACCAGGTCCGAGGCGAACCTCTGAATGCCGTCCTTCAGAGACTGGGACGTCCGCTGGACTTTGGACGCGGTCACTGCCTCCTGGATCTCCGAGAGCTTCAGCAGGTGGCCCGAGGTGTTCTGGAACTCCTTATGGCAGACGCAGCTCAGGTTTTTGTTGTCGCTGATGTCGACCGCAGACTGGTAGCCGCACACGGACCCCAGGATCTCCTTGGAGAGGCTGCTGGCAAAGTCCGAGTAGGTCTTATACAGGGAGCAAAGGTCTTGGGGTTTACGCAGCTCCGAGCTGTCCAGTCCGTCCGCCTTCCAAAAGTACTCTAGCGGTCCGCCAGACTCCCCCAGAGGACTGAAAGCGGAAGAGCTTACAGGGCTGAAGAGCGGACCTCCGTTTTCCTCGCAGGACGTTCTCACCGGTCGAGGGGAGTCGGGCCCCTCGGACTGGGGGGAGTAGGGGGAACCCGGCTTAAGCGGAGTTGGTTTTTTCACATTGGCAGGCAGAGTGGGCTGGTCAAAGCGATGGGGGTTCATGCCCCTGGTGGAGCAGCCGCGGGAGACATACTTCCACGCTCCTATTCCTGAAGTCGCAGAGGCGCCGGCGGGGTCCAGAGGCAGGGTCAGTGCGCAGCCCTCGGAGCTCGGCTCCTCCAGGTCATCGAACTGGTCGAAGCTGTCGAAGAACTCGCTGACCTCTGAGTCTGAGTCTTCCACGCGATCTATGGGTCCCCCGGGAACCTGAGGAATGTCCAGTGTGGCCAGCAGGCTCTTCTGGTAGCCCACCTCATCAAGGAATATGATTGGGCTAGGGCTGGAGCAGTCGGACTCCTCCGAGTCGCTAACGCGAGCCGAGGCGGACGGCATGCGGGCTCCGCCGGGGCTGCGGTGAGTCCACTGGGAGTCAGCGCCCGACGAGCGCTGCACTGTGACGGACACCTCGGGGCCGGACCTGCGTCTGGCTGAGGACACTTTGGTGGAGGAGCTTATGATGACGCGGGAGCCCGACAAGTCCTTCTGCCTCCTGTGGGCCGGAACCGTCTGGGACGCTACGTCACGCTTATTGCCAAGGTGACAAGGAGCAGCTGCTGCTGTGAAAAGAAACATGGATGGAGAGAGAATGGGTAAGAAATTAATAAGATGTTATATCGAAAGCCACGAACACACGCCAACCGTTCTACGACCTTTGACCTACAAGCAGCGTCACCAACTGCCGCCTCCTCCTCCTCCTCCTCCAGGTCCTCCAGCGCCGTGACGAAGTCGTCCTCGATGGACGATACCGACCGGTTGGTGTCGTCCTCGTCCGCCTGGCCGGCCACCGCCGATCCCCGCTGGAGCGCCTGCAGCTCCAGCGCGTAGCAGACGCCGGCGGCGAACCGCCCCAGCAGGCTCGCCAGGGAGGCCGCCACGGCTGCCTGAGGGCCGGGAGCTGAACCGGGGGCGGGGCCGTGCCGCACCACGCACACGGCCTTCAACCAGCTCTGTAGTGGGGGGGGGGGGGGTCAGAGGATGCATAGGGAGGAGGATTTAAAAGGAACTGTGAGGTTTTTCTGACACTAGATGTCGCACCAGAATCTCAGACCAATCAACAATGGAAAATGCTTTGTGGGCCGCACACACACACACACACGCACACACACGCGCACACACGCGCACACACGCGCACACACGCGCACACACACACACACACACACACACTCTTCATTCATGAAGCCTAATGTACATTCAAATTGAGCAAATGCATTTTCTATTATCTTAAATTTGTTCACGCTGAACCTCCACGCACTGTTTCTGTGTGTTCGAGGCTGTTTAAGTTCAGAGCAACCCGGAAAAGTGAACATGTTCGGCAAACGCTTGCCGTTGATTGTCAATTTGAACGCACCTATGGCCTCCATGTGCGTCATCCCCCCCCCCCCGCCTAGGGACAACTGCCAAACATAGCAAACTAGCAAAGCTAGCAGGCAGCGTCTACAGACCATGAGTGGCTGCCATGTTCCCAAGTGTCCCTACAACAGGAAGTGCCAATTACTGTAACCTCACAGGAACTCACACTGGAGTATCTCCTCTTCCACGCTCCTCCGGGAGGGAAGGAGAGTATAATTCCCTTTAAAGCACAGACAGACAAAAGTGGGTTTCTTGCTACTGGTGGTTTATTGAAGACTTCTTTATATATTCGCCAAACCTACCAGTAGCAAGAAAACCACTTATAGTGGAATTATAGTGAAAACTTGTTGGCTGCATGCTACAAAAAATGGCATTAGTCTTCTTGTGTAATCTTGTAAATGATGTGGTCAGCTTACAAGCGCACCATGTCTTGCTCTGGGTGTTCACTGCGTGCTTACTTTCTGGCAATGCAGGGCAAATAACTACTCACGCGAGAGCAGCGAGAACTAAGCGTTAACATACTAAAGTTGTATACAACTTAATAAATGCAACTTATATTAACTCCCTTATGTTCTGATTGTAGTCTTAAACTATTACATAAAGAAATAATATGCACAATATAATTGTAGCAGTTACAGAGAGGTTTGTGTTATGTCTGTACTGTGAATGCTGTTTGATATGTTGCATATGTATTGTATAAACTGGGTATATGGGGGACGGGGGGCTCTCGCTGTCTGCAAAACAAATTCACAACAAAAACCACATTGTGTCTGGACCCTTTCACTCAGAACACACAGAGCACAGAAAGGCAAAGCAACTATTGCAGACTAGCAACAACAACCGCCTCTCCACCTGTGTTTGTCAGACAGCACGGAAGAACGGAAGAAAGGTCTTACAAATATTTGGGTACAGGGAACTCTGAGGCCTCGGCCGTAGAGAAAAACAATTATGCTAACCGTTAACAACAGCACCATCCATCAATGTGTTTTCCCTTACACGTACATATTGCCTCTATTGCCCTTTGTCATCTTTAACCTTTTGTATTGTTAAAGCTATCATCAAAAACATGTTGATTGTATCTGATAACACCTAGGGAAGTGGTAAGTGATCAGTTCACAACCCAACAATTTATAAAGATTATAAATTGGATAGGATAATAAGACTATAGTCAGTGTGTCAGTCTTTGGGTTGACTGCAGCTGCTGGTCTCCATGGAGGATAATAAGACCATGGCCTAATACAAGACCTTGGTAGGAGCATTTATGTGACAGCAATAGCCACCACGCTCTGTAAATAAGGCAGACTGTAGCTCAGGTGATGGAGTGCGGGCGGCGTACCTGTGTCAGTGAATCCTTGCGAACGATGAGCCGGCGGGAGGAGTCCCTGAGTAGCAGCACTTCATCGTTCCTGAGGCTATGGATGTGGAGAGGCCTGAGCAGCTCGCACAGCTCCCCAGGCAGAAGAGACAAAGCCTGTGGAATGAGACAGATGCTTTCAGCCTCTGGCTGCTCAGCCGGGCAAGTTCCAGGAACAGTTTGTGTGTACTGCATAAGGGGCTTAGAACACAGATGGAAAATGACTCCATATGAGTAACGTGTGTTAGAGAGCTTAATCAGTGGGTTTACATGGACTTGAGTGTCCCGGTTATGAGGCTTATCCCGGTTTTGATCATATTCGGGATATGGTGTTTACGTGACCACAGAGAAAACAGGTTACTCATCAAATAAAGAGGCTTGGTCGCCGTACCGGTGTTGCGGTGGGAAAAAGACCTGAGGCAGGCCCGTTTGGAACAGGGATCCCAGACGGATTGTCCCGTTGCCTGTGTATCAATCCCACCGAACAAGCATAGTCTAATAGTCGTGTAGTAGTGTAGTTGTTTGGTGAATATACATGCAGGCTGTACAGCACCCTTGTATGCGTAAGAGGGAGTCTTGGTAATTCCTACACTGAGGTTAGTATGCACAAGGGGATATAACCATCCATTAAAGACATGCACTGATAACTAAACTGCTACTGGAATATGCACTTCCTCCAGCAGATTAGCATGGTGCTACACGCATGGTGCTGACGTTCTAACATAGCAACAAAAAGGATGAGGTTTTAATTTCTCTTATATTTCTTTCATCTGATTCCTTTAACCATTTTTATTCACACGTCATTTCAGTATCATGTTATGTATCTTTATTGTATTCCTTTACGCACCCGTTTAAATTGTTCTTTTCATGAATTTTTAAAATCTGATTCCTTTAACCATTTTTATTAATGTTGTTTCTCTGTACTTCTGTATTTGTTTAAGGGAAGCACAACTGTGCATGTATTCCCCTTTCTGTAAAGCACTTTGAACTGCAATTCTGAATTAAAAGTGCTATATAAATAAAGAATATTATTATTATTATTATTATTATTATAATATCCCCGTATACATGATATACAGTATCCCGGTTACTAACTAGCGCTCTATTTACCCAGGCATACTAATACAAAACCAAGTGATTATTTAAACTGCCATTTCTGTAGCTGCGATAGCATTTCTGCGATAGCATTTCTGTAGCCATATTCTTCACTGTAATACTGATAATGATGAGGCCACTTATTATCGCATTCAGTGGGAGACGAGAGTGGTAGAGAATAGTTAACATGTTCTCCAGTTTGGCCGGTGTCAGGCGACAAGCTGTCAAATGCAATACATGAGTTTATCTGTTTTGCTATCGCTCCAGCAGTGAGACACTTTCGTTGCCACCATTGTTTGTTTCTTATACGTTCCTATGGTTACGTCCGCTGGCTGAAGCAGTGCCTGCGCAGATAGTTGGCAGGCGCCAGAAACCGGGATAAGGTGTATACATGGAACAGTATCCCGGTTTCTGTCAGAGTACCCCACCTAGCAAAACCGGGTTTCTTAAAACTGGAAACAGGGTATATCCCAGTTTCTGAAATCGGGATATGGTGTTTACTTGTGCAAATACCAGAACGGGATACTTAAAACCCGATGGTATCAGTAGTACAAGATATACTAGAACATGTGGCTGAACAGCTGCGCTACAGTAACACATACCTGTAAAGTCACATCCTCCCCTTCACAGTGGCTAGGGAGACACACAAAATGGATCTGCAGGAGCACAAGTGATGTCAGCATTTAGTCATTGCATTTTTCTCTGTAAAAATGAGGTAGTGACTAATACCACACCACATGTGTGGGCATGCATGTGTGTGTGTGTGTGTGTGTGTGTGTGTGTGTGTGTGTGTGTGTGTGTGTGTGTGTGTGTGTGTGTGCATGTGTGTGGGCGTGCGTGCGTGATTGCAAGCATGCATGTGCGGGCGCGCATGTGTTTGCGTGTGAGCGTGCTTGCATGTGTGTGCTTGCGTGTTTGGGCGCGCGTGTGCTTGCGTGTGAGCGTGTGCTTGCGTACGTGGGCTTGCGTGTTTGGGCGCGCGTGTGCTTGCGTGTGCTTGCGTGTGCTTGCGCACCAGACCTCGGTCAGACGGGTCCCGTCCCCGGGGGGCTGCAGCTCCAGGCCTAGGCTGCACAGCTCCTTCTTGCTCCTCAGGAGGCTCTTGGCACGGTGCGCCCCGCTGTCGCGCACCGTCTGCACCCACACACACACAGCAGCACAGAAGCTGAACTGGTCAGTCAGCACGCCTCTTACCAAGCAGTGCGCTGGGCAACCTTTGGTATCCGTAACTAGGGATGGGCCCGGCACTTAAGTACTCGAGTACTCGTTTGTGACAGAATTGCTCGATCATACGTTTCATGAACAGTGATGACATCGCACAAAAATTTGTGAATAAATGATATTAATCTCTCAATTTAATGAAATAGGCTACGTAACATAATGTTACATTTTACTGCAATAGTCTAGTAGGTAGTCTGGTTGCAAACAACTCAACATCGCCATAGTTTAGGACATGCAGCCTGACCAAACAGAAAGCTGATGTGTTCCTATCTGCCATTTTGTCTGTCAAAAGCCTGTCATGAAATCCAATAAACAGCTCAATTAAATTAGCGTAACTTCATTAATGCATCTCTGCTATCGACTTGACAGCATCTCTACTGTAGGAGCCATTTATTATTTTGTTTTTTTCCTGTTTCTGCTTTGGTGGCATGCTGGCCGCTTTTGGAATAGATTGCTTGTGTTTACTGAATAGTGGATCACAAGGGGTTAAGAAATACACCTCACCTGTACTAATTAGAGACAATGAGTTTTTGAGCTCATGGAAGGCGAATGTTTAGAAAAAAACTCAGTGGCAAAGCAAGAATGCTTTAAAAAATGTTTTTTAAAGCATTAGTATATATATATATATATATATATATATATATATATATAAACAGTATCTCACAAAAGTGTGAACACCCCACAAATATTAGAAAATATGTGAAGATATATTTTATTGTGA
>JAODUE010014311.1:0-26103 GCA_027564755.1 Amblyopsis hoosieri
AGAGGCTGAGACTAGAGACGGTCTCTTATGTGACGTAGTGCTGATGAAGGGAAGAGGCTGAGACTAGAGACGGTCTCATAGGTGACGTAGTGCTGATGAAGGGAAGACGCTGAGACTAGAGACAGTCTCCTAGGTGACGTAGTGCTGATGAAGGGAAGAGGCTGAGACTAGGTTTGTGGGAGCTCTCCTTCTGGGCAGGAGCTATGCATTGTATGTTGTGCTTTGCTGTGGTGTGCCTGGCCTCTCTTGTGAATCAGACACCCAATCCATTGCCTGGCGGGCCCCATTCTCCATGCGCCTGCAAAAGCATGGAAGCCTTTGTGGGGGAGAATAAATTATTAGCATCAGGCTTTTCATCTTAAGTTAATAAAGGCAGGGTTAGCCAAACTCGAGAATGCTTGCTAACTATGAGGTCAAATAAAAACAAACTCCATCAGAAACTCTGTCCCCACACACATTGAAAACACATTGAGAAGCCTATGGCATTGTTGTTGTGCAGTGTTTGCCATTATATGTTGATGTTCCTATTTACGGAGCCAGTGCTGATAGATCAGATACAAATGAAACAAACATGTTTATGGATTAGTTGTTTTGGTTTATTGTTTTGTCTATTACCGAGGCACCTATTTATACGGCTAGACTCTCCCTAGCCTTTATTCAAATCAACCTGAACCTGAACCTGAATAATAGATGTCTTTTTTTTTTGCTAGCCATTAGGACTGTGTGCCCCGATGCATTGAGCTTTTGTCAGAACGACTGAAAGATAAATAATGATAAATGTACGCCAGGCTGCATTCCTTAGCGTACATCCCTTATACTCTCCAACCATTGATTTCTGGAGGTGCTTTGAAGACCTGACTAACAGCTGCATGAAGAATGCCACATCCTGCTATCAGAAATAAG
This sequence comes from Amblyopsis hoosieri, assembly GCA_027564755.1. Lineage (NCBI taxonomy): Eukaryota > Metazoa > Chordata > Actinopteri > Percopsiformes > Amblyopsidae > Amblyopsis > Amblyopsis hoosieri. The sequence goes on from JAODUE010014311.1 coordinate 904, forward strand.
GGTCAATACCCATCGACGAATACAGAAAATAAATATTTTGTGTATTCATCGAGGGCCAGAGAATAAACATATATTTGCTCATACTATAATTATTTTTCATCTTGCTAATGAACCAATACACTACTATTAGAAAGAGTGATGACAGTGACAAGCAATGTTCTGTATAACTGAATAAATAATATCTGTTTGCCAAATCATTATTATCTAGAGCAGATGCAAATGTATCTGGTATCTATTTGTTGTCAACATTTCTGTGATATATTAGAGAGGTGGGTGAACATTAACATCCACCAGCCGTTGCTATTTTCATAAAAGAAAATGAAAAAATATGTATTTCAAATAAAAACTTTTAACTCAGTATATACAACTATTTTGTTATAAACAGACAGCAGCAGTGTCCTGTGTCTCTAGGGACTGTAGGGTATCTCAAAAATACACTATTCAAAAAAATGTTTTGTCATTCACTGGTCTTTCTCTTAATGGAAAATGCAATCCGTTTATAATTTAAGGACTGTAATATGCATGAAATATTAATCTTTGTGCTATTAGCGACATGCCGTCACAGAGTCTGTTGGGGGCTTAAGTGTTCATTATGACAAATCTGCTCCTGCTGACTGTTTATGTTGTAAGGCTTTCAGTGCTCTGCAAATTTGTTATAATACTGTATTTCTACATCAGGTCAGGAATAACCCTAGGCAATCTTTGTTTAGTTATGTTAAAAATAAGATATTATATATAGAATTGTGCCTATGCCCATTAAATTATACCCTGAGCACGAGCACTAAACAACCAAAGCAAGTACCCTTCATATAATCTGACCAGTGTTGGCCAGTAACTAGTAACTGTAATATTATGACTTTTTTCAGTAACTAGTAGTGTAACTAATTACTATTTCTAAAATGGTAATAATATTACAATTATTAATCCAAGTAACGATGCATTGCTGCGTTACAAGAATGATTCACTTTGGCTGATTCTTGACTCCTAAGGTTAATTATTGTTCCAATAAAGAGGATTCAATTCTTAAATGAGCTGGCTACACAGGTTGTCATTGTTCAAAAGGGGCGAGGCAGGTTAAGGATTGTGAAAGTAATATAGTAATGTAACTAGTAACGTAAATAATTACTTTTAATACCCAATGATTAAAGTAATGTTATTACTTTTTGAAGGAGTAATGAGTAAATAGTAACTTATTACAATTCCTGAGTAACTTGCCCAACACTGGACCTGACACACACACCAGATATGTGTCCGTAAAGACATGTCCATCTGGGGAGCCATCCATTGAAATGGTTTCAAAAGGGCAGGCACTTTGAAAAACAGACATTGCGATGTGATTGGATGAACCTGTGATTCAGCAGAAGCCCGTAGTTAAATCCACTCTTGCAGTAGAAAAGTCGGGAGAAGAGTGGAAACATATTTTCCATTGAGAAAAGCCTTTTTTCTTCTAATAAACTCTAATAAAACGTCTTCTATATTGTATCATCTCTAGGCGTTTTGGACTGGAGTCAGCTACAGTAGCTACTGTAACTATGACGCTGATTGGCCACACACAAGTTTAACCGGCTGTAAACACAACGATTTCCAAGTTCTCCAGACTGATTCTCGCGGCGTAGCCAAACAGAAGCGATACCATCCTGATCTCGCGAGGTTACCCTTCATATTCAAACCACTAGTATTTCACATGTGAAGTGCATGTGTTTATTTTTCAACTTTAACCCCAACCATAACCAACGACAATAGAAACAGTAATGAGATATAGCCTAAGCCTACTGTGGGTTTTCATAGGCTGGCCCCCCAGTGGCACAGCTCTTGTTAGGAGGCATGTGGGCGCTGTGACCTTTCCTCACCTTGCCAAGCTGTTGCCCAGGCCAACTGTGAGGCCAGCTGCTTGTCTCTCGCTGGGTCCTTTGCTCTCTACGAGCTGACTGGATCGGCTGCCAACACCGCCTCCTCACCAATCGTGGAATCGATAACGGTTAACCAGTGCCAGTGCAAAGCTCCCGTTAGAAATATCACAAATCGTCCCAAAGAAAAGCCGCGTGATCGCGCAAGAAGCCTTCGCATCTTTGACCGACCGGACGATGATGACATCCGCGGCGTCGTTGCAGAGCTTTTGTGTGAGCTCACATCACGAGGAGCAGATGCACTCTGTGTCAGAGATGGCAGCGCCTGCAGGGTATTGCTACATTTCCACTCTGTTATCACTCTATTGAGGGGAAAGGGGGGGAGTGTGACATATCTGTGACAGGTGGATTGCCAGGTGTTCCGGTTGGTGCCCGGGCTTTCAGTGGGTTTAGGCTGAGATGTCACTTCTCAGGAGGGTACTCATGTGGTGGCCATAGTGGCCGTTCTTCCACTGGTCATACAGAGCAGTGGCCACGCAACACTGGGGCCCGTGGTACATGGTACATGATGCATGGTACATGATACATGGTCTCATGGTACATGGTACATGGTACATGGTCCCATGGTACATGGTATAAGCATTGCCCTGCCTGTTAAAGAGCTAGTGTGTACCAAGCGGGAATCTTTGGTGCTGAGAAATGAATTTATGCGTTACTTGTTTTAAAGTAAAAAGTAAAAAAATAGCTGGTATTGTAAGAAAACATTTATTGTCAGTGTAACGGTTTGGGCCACGCCGCCGATGGGCGGCTCACACCTCCCACCGTTACCGGGGCCTGCGCGCTCCCGCCTCAGGTTACCAGACGTCCACTTCCCCAGCGCTCCCTGTCTCACGGGTGTTCATGTTGATGGTTGATTGTTTGCACCTGTGAGTTCTGTGTAGGTATATGGGTTGGGGTTTGTCTTTTGCTCTTTGTCGGTTATTGTTTCCAGTCAGTTGCTGTGTGGTGAGTGTATTTGCGTATGTTTTCATTAAACGTTGGTCATTTATGAAACCTGCGCCTGATTCCTGCCGATCCCACACCACAGTGTAACAGTCAGACAAAAAAAGCATTTAATGACTCAATTAAGGATTTAAGTTTTCATTTTTTTTCAGTGAATTTGTCATTAACAACTTTTATTAATAGATTGCATGAATAGGAATAAGACAAGATGACTATCTCCCCCACCGGGGTTCTGACTCTGTCAGTGATTAGGGGGAATTCTTCAACAGAGTCCAGATCGACGTTGCTACTGGAGGTGAGGAGGGAGTGGTAGCAGGAGTGTAACTAACACAAGCCATCTGAAATGAGCAGCAAGCAGGCGCTCATATACAGTACAGCGGTAGCATGGTTTGGCTTTCAAATCTCCTTACAGTGTATCAGACTTCGAGGCCTCTTAGATCATCAGATCAATTTCTTTTAGCTATTCCGCAGTGTCGGTTGAAAACAAAAGGTGCCTTCTCGGTTGTTGCTCCAAGACTGTGGAATAATCTTCCCATTTCTGTCAGATCATCCCGTACCATCAACACTTTAAAGTCTCGTCTTGAAACATATTTCTATTCTGTGGCGTAAAAGTAGCGTTAGGGACACCTGTGCTTGCTGGTTTTGTGTTTTGAATTCATTGTATGTTGTATTTTATTGTTGTTATTGGCGTAACTCTGTACAGCACTTTGTTCACAGTTGTTTTTAAATGTGCTTTATAAATAAATTGACTTGACTTGTCTAGCCTGTATAAAGACGCGCAGTGAGAAGACTTTATGAGTGTGCGTGCCACCCACTCTATACAGGATACACAGTTTACCGGCCGCGCACCAGGATTCGAACTCTGGCGTGGGAGGCGGGTGCACCCGCAATGGGTCACGTGGCCTTTTCTTTAGGTGTCAGACAGTCAGGTTTACTTAAAGGTGCAGTCGGCGATTGTATTGTACTGTAAGCTAATACACTTTTGTCAAATTCTGCAGATATCTCCTCGTGGTCGCCAGACTAGCTGCTCGTTGTGCGTGCTGAACAAATAATCTGGTGTTTCTACACAGCCCCGGCTCTGTAAACGGCACACAACTGTACGCCAGCCTTGGGAATGCATGTGTGTGTGTGTGTGTGTGTGTGTGTGGAGGGTAGAGGGGGTTCTGAGGGAGGTGTTTCTGTTTTTGACCCAGAATGGCTGACTACACCTTTAACTTACTGCACAGCTGTTCCTGCTGGCCACCGTTGCATAAGCAAGTAGTCTGCCTGACTGAACGTTTGCTACAGCTTCATTTCATGGTTATTGGTGAATGGTGAAAGCTGCTTATAGATTGGATGCATCACGTATTACAAGCTACATATACAAGTACCCTGCTCAAAAAGGACATGTTTACAGTGAATGCAATTACCATACAGATATGTAAGGTATAGTCAGCTATTGCAAGCTAATTGTAAGCTAAAATCAAATATCTCCTAGCATCTGGCTAGATTACCATGTGCATGCTGTAAATAGCAACATAAACAAACTGGAGAACGCCGCTCACAACAACATTGCCCTTGGCTTTGAATACGTTTCAATGTGTGGGGGCGGAGCATCTGAGGCAGTTTGTTTAACTTTGAGCTTTAAGTTGGCAAGCATTCTTGAGAATGACTAACCCTGTCTGAAAGGGATCTATACTGTATAAATAAAACTGACTTGAAGTGACATCTTGCTCAAGGGTATTCATAGTAGGGCCGGGCTTGTTGGTGATTAAACCCCCACAACATTTTGGCTGGGTGTCAATCCCAATAACCATTAGCCTATCCCACATATTCTGTCATCTTCCACTAATAAATACACATTAATTTTATCCCCTGAATACTGTATAATACATGTATTTATTCTACTGTATATTATACACTGTATATCCTAGAACGGGTAGACACATATAGACACATTTCCTCCATACCTCTAGGTAGCTAGGTAATGTGACATATTCTGGTTACTCATGTGGAAACCTCCCCTAGAGACACACAAACTAAGTAGCATGCAAACTAGAAAGGTGAGCTTATGCCTCAATTGCCTGTGTGTGTTTGTGTGTGTGCAGTTCGTCTGTGTGTGTGAGCGTGCGTGCGCGCACGTATGCCTGCAGAAACAATACTCATGTAAGCTTCGCACCCAGTAGAGCAAAGCCTATTAGAACAAACACATGACATCTCCTCTGGACCGTGTCCAGTGAAGACATAACGGATACACCAATAAATACGTGCATGCAGCGGGATATTTTACGAAAATGTGGAATGATCGTATAGGCAAGCATACAGCCGCAATACACAGTCACCTACAACAGCGCATTTAGGAAATACACGTTTCTGCCCAAAGTACGGACTGTTATAACATCTTCATATACATTTATATCTATATATGTTTAGTTATAATATGATTTCTGTGATGCCATGTGGCTGTCAGTGTAGGCCAGAGGTCTTCAACAGGGGTCCTCAGAGATACTGCAGGGGGTCCTCCAAATTATTTGATTAAAAATGTATTTTCTTAGAAAAATGTTGAAGTCAGAAAATATTCATTAACATAAATCCAACCTGTGCTATAAATGTATAAATCTGTCAATTATTTTTAACTGCTTAGTTAGTGGCCTACTTTTATACATGGCACCCTTCATTTTATTGTTGGCCCGGCAACTAAATATTTTACGCCATATATGATAGGGGGTCCCTTTTTCAACCAAGGGGTTCTTGGCCTGATAAACATTAAAGACCTCTGGTGTAGGCTGTTCTGTCTTGAGGTCGCTGGCAATGACATATCTAGCCAATATATACGCTAGGTGTGGCATGCTAAATCAAGCTAAATGCAATCATGAAGGCTCTCAAAGGCAGGAGTTTGCTTCTAATCTTTTTCTAAACGCTTAGTCATCCGTATAGACGGCAAAACCTTGTAACTGTCCGACGTTTAGTATCTGAGGCTTTTGTGCACTGGCCAATATTTGGTGCAGATTAAATATTGATTTCTATGCATTTTGGAATTCAGTGAAAAATGTTCCCTTGGTTGGATTATACGGGGCGTTGCTGGAGGTCACTAATCATGTTTCTGATTCATAATATTTGACACCAGAAGTAAGATTATACAACAGCCTTTGCACGTTTTGATTTATTTGAGTATTCAGCTGGCTTTTCTCAAATGGCCAGCTGAGGACTCCACTAAACTTACTACTTTCCAGCGTGTTAAGTCCTTAAAGCAATCAAGGAAGTGGAGAAAGACAATCTCCACAGAGTTTCTCCTGCTGATTTGTTCACCACGCTTATCCAAATAGCCTGACTCCTTATCAAATTGGATTGGTTTATTTGAATGGGAGAGAAGTCCCTTTTGGTTACTTTTGATTAATATTGATCTAATCTGAAATAGTTAAATACAGTCTGCAGAAAGTCCTTGAATTTTGAAACATTATCTTAGCCTGTAATACACTAAGCTCGAGCACTGTTTTTGTTTCTGTGTGCTGTACAGGGGCTGAGGAACACTGAGGTGAAACTCTGGTCAGACAGCCACTGAATTGTAAAACAAATTCAGGACGGTCTTACACAATAGACTTACAAACTTGCAGCAAAACTTTAAAAATAAACAGTGTAGCAAGAAAGGAATATACCTTGAGCAGTTTCCAAAAATAACTATCAATATCATCCTTGTATTTTTTTAGACGATACTCCAGGGAAAAAAGTGAATACTTTAGTATTTATTTTTTAGTACTACTACATCCACAACTCTTCTTTACTAGACTCTAGTACTGTATCAATTAATCTGACATTAATAAAGCATAGGTCCTTGCTCCACACCCGGCAATATGAAGGGTCTATGATTAAATTAGATGTTGCATATAATTAATTCTCTTGGGTAACTGATGCTGCTGATTGAGATAAATGTGGATTGGTTTCAGCTGGAGAATAGAGGCTGTTTCGGCATCCTTCTGAATGTCTGATTTAACACTTCCATGCAAGTAGGGGTTGCTAATTATCATTTAATGGAAGCCCCCATTTTAACTCGGTATGATAGGACTTTGCTTTGTTTATCTGAACACTGCTCGATTAACTAACGTTTCCTTGTGAGCAATACAAGCTATAGGTGCTTGACTGTGGCGTTCTCCCTTTATCTCCTTTACAGTGTGACGGCCCTGCCTTGTTTTAGCAGGCCTCTGGTCCTTGGCTCCATTGGCTGGGTAGGCCCTAATTAGGCCAATTAAGCACACCTGGGCATGTCACATATATAGATGTGTTGCTGCACACTGTCTGTGTGACCCTCCTGGCACCACGTGTGTTTGGTTTTTGTTTCTTAGGTTTGTTTCTTTGTTTGGTTAGCGTCTTAGTTTGGTTAGCATGCAACACGCACCACATATATTCAGTACTTACACCTACAGACAGTCACACCTCATTCTATTGTTATTCTGTTAGTTAAGTGTTTGGTTTGATTAGTTTGTTTGGTTTGATTTGTTTGTTTGGTTTGATTTGTTTGTTTGGTTTACGGCCCATGAGCCAGGCCGTAACAACAGCTACACACAAAAACGTCTCCTGGGGTTATGCAGATGCTGACTGGATCCCGGAAGTCAGTGCAGTCCAACGAGGATGAGGCAGAGGCAGCCCCTGGCCTTGGCTAGCTTGCGGGGGGTCCTGGTTGTACATTATTCATTAGACGTGGGAGGCGACGACGTCCCCACCACCACTGCCGCTATTGAGGTGTATAGAGAGCTGAAGTCACATCCGCGTTATGGGACCTTAGTTTGGAAAAAATATGTATGGTAGTCAACGGAGAGAATACAAACTGCAACGTTCTTGACTTGAACAATTATCTTTTATATAGACACACATCATATTTGTACTTTGTGTCACAAAGCAAACGGGATCTAAATATAATTGTATTCTCTCCGTTGACTACCATACATATTTATCAAACTAAGGTCCCATTACGGGGTCTCTATAGCAGAGACACACACAATGTGAAGTGCCTGCTGTGTAAGTCCCTGAGTCTCAGTGCACAGGAAATGCAATTCTGGCTGTTTAGATCTGCTCTCCCATGTGCAAGGTGCAATAACACACATTAACATGAACCTATCCGAACGTTTAACCACGAGCAAGGACTTGCAACTTTGCCCTCTCAGCTGTTTCTTGTCTGGTAAAACTGGTGAGTAACTCATTGCAGAGTACCGAGTACCAGCTCGTAAATAGTAATTTACTGTATGAAAGGTGGAGCCAGCGATACTGGGGAAAGATCAAAACAGAGACATCTCTCTCTTCAATGCCATGGGGTGTACCTTTAGAAGTTCTGTCCCCCCCCAAATTGGACATGCATTGCCAAGGCTGGGATAGTGTTGTGTGGTGCGGTCTGCACTACTTTGAGGGCTGTGTAGCTGAGTTTGACAAAAGGTGTATTGTTTACAGTCACTGACTCCATCTTTTAAGGTTGTGTACTTGACAATGTGTGAATATGAACACATGAAGCAGAGGATAAGGACACCAGATTGATTTTGAGGAAATTCAACTGAAAAATACAATGTAGCCTATAACCTTGACAGAAGATGGGCGATGCATGACCAAATGAATATCTCGTGTTCGTTCATCTGTTCAGAAGGGTGTGAATGATTTTGTTCCCCAATGGACGCAAACAAATGCAGATGTCACCGCTCCTGACACTGCCGATCATTGCATCCAGCTGACTCGGTTTCTCATCAGGCTCAGCTTGAAGTCACCTATAATGACATAGCGGGAGTCATAATCAAAATCATTGTATAACTACGGAGCAAAATTAAATACTAATCATCAGTGAAGTCTGATGGCATTTCTTTTCAAATTACCTAAGCTAATCAAGTGACAGCTAAATATACATATTAATCATACTGCTGCACACAAAATGTTCTCACAAGTGGGCGGGCTGTGTTTCAGAAGGCTGGCACATAAACGCAGAAAGAGAGTCAATTGAACACACACATCTCCCACACAAGTCTCACCTTCAAAGAACCAATCTCTGCATTTCATCCTATCACACACACACACACACACACACACACACACAGACACAGACACAGACAGACAGACAGATTGGCGGTTTCAACAGAAACTGAGATCTTGTCACGTCTGTCAGTTAGTGCTGAATGCTGCCATGTCAATCAATCGTTTTTATTTGTAAAAGCAAATAATAATTGTAATAATCAAACATGGCGCATTGATTGCAATAGAAACCGTCCAGAGGAAAAACAAACAATAAAACCATACAGCAGATATATTCCACAGGTCGTAGAGGTGGTCGCGGCACCTCTTGAAGTTTTTCAAATTCTTAACTATATTATTATTATTATTATTATTATTAATATTAATTCCTAACTGAATGCATGTGTCTACCTGCTTATAGGTCCCACACATCCAGACACACACACACACACACACACACGCGCGCACACACACACAGATATGCATTCAGATGGGATATACATCTGCATGGAGGTATTGCTTTGATGGCATTACTTTCAGTGGGCGATTTGTCAAGTTGCTTTATCCTCTGTCACTTTGTTCCCTGATTGTGTAGAGACACTTGGGTACATGAGCTCTGGGTCTGCATCCGCCCACACCATCACAAAAGACGCTCATCAAGACTGGCAGTGGAATTACTTCAGATCAGGTTGATATCTAATTCAGGTAATATTTAATATCCGTCTGCTATTCCAGACAAGGATGAAATCGTTTATATAAACTTGACATAATTACAATAGTGTAGGCCTAGCTACAAGGTCAAAACTGTAATTCTCTGTGAATGTTAATTTATAAGTTGCTCAATATATGCATATGTTCAGTCTTTGACTATAATTGTATGAATATAATGCAATTGCGATCACAAAGAAGGTTTCAAGCTGATGACTGTGACATTTGAAATGGCAATAGGTGATTAATCCTGAAATAGTCTGGGTTCAAACCTATATAAGAGGGACAACTCTCTCGATTTCATGGTTCAAGAACTTAGCTTTTCTAAGTGAGAAGACCATTTGGCTGAAGGTTAAATGCGTTGGGCAGTAAGTGCAAAGACCTTGCAGAGAGCGAGAGAAAACTTCTACCTCCTGATTCTTGATATCTATCATGCAGACAGTTTGGTCATATGGTGGGAAGTGGAGTGCTATTTGCATTCGATGTATTGTTTCGAAGACTGTCTGTTAGTGTCATTAGATATAAAGTGTGTGTGAGAGAGAGAGAGAGAGAGAGAGAGAAATAATAAAATTCGTACTTATTATAGGCAATTAACTTAATGTGAGTGGATCGGCATAGCATCACAAAAATAAAAGGACAATTACTTGCTTGATGTTGCCATTGACTCCAACTGATTTTTGTCAACGGGTTGACAATTCTTATGCGATGAGTATTTGCCTTCTGTCCATAAGCAAAGTGATAATCTGCTTCAAACTATTCCACTATCCCTGCGCCCAAGACACACAAGGTTACCTTTCGTGATTACTGTAATTTGTGGTAGTCAGACATCTTTACTTTCACTCTCCCTGGAGTTCTGCCCTTAGGGCATGTTGGTCATTGGAGCCATTAATCAACAGCCATAATCTACAGTATGCCCAGGAACTGCCGACTGAATGTGGCATTCTTTTCTACCGAGATGCTATTTTTCTGTGAGGACTCCACAACCAAGTCACTTAACAGCCGAATATTGCTGCTGGGGTCTCTTAAGAAGACTCTGACCTCTTGACATGGCCCTGTATGGGAGCAGAGCTATTTGGGCTGTCTACTCACTCGGGTTACTGTAACCACGGTAACGCCTCTCACCTGTCCAGAAAAAAACTCCAGATCTGTAATTCCTACGGATGGGAGTCGAGCGAGCCCCGAAAAATTGGGGTTATATGTGTTTCCATTTACAGACCCAGGGCTCTGTAGGAACACCGTATTATTCTTTTAGCACACGCACGCACACTCACACGCACACACGCACTCACACACACACACACACACTCACACACACGCACACGCACACACACACACAGAACGGGCAGCTACAGTAGCGGTGTGTTATTTTACAATTGCTGACTCTACCTTTAAAGATCCAGTTTACTATAGTTCATTGTCTGCCAGTGTTTGGCAGTAACTAGTTACGGGTAACTATAGTTACTGTAATGTTATTACTTTTTCCAGTAACTAGTAGTGTAACTAATTACTATTTCCAAAACGGTAATACTATTACTATTAAGTAATGAGTAATGCTGCATTACTGCGTTACAAGTACGATATTTCTGGTCTTAGCAAACGTAGGGTAGGCTAATTTAACAAGACTGCCTAGTTTGAGAGGCTGCAATGTTTTCACTTTGGCTGATTGTTGACTCCTAAGGTTCATTATTGTTACAATAAAGAGGATTACATTATTAAATGAGCTGGCGACACAGGTTGTCATTTTTCAGTAGGGGCGAGGCAGGGTAGTGATTGTGAAAGTAATAATGTAACTAATTACTTTTAACCCAGTAATAAGTAAAGTAATATTATAACTTTTTGAAGTAGTATAAAGTAAATAGTAACTTATTACAATTCCTGAGTAACTTGCCCTACACTGTTGTCTACCTATACAACTTGTGTCTCATGTAATTGTACACATTTTAAAACATTCATACTAGGATGATTTTTACAGTACATGTATGTACAGTACATCAAGTGTATTTGGTCTAATGCATTGACTTGTTGACTTTCCTGTATTTGTAAAGCAATAAGAGGTGGTTAGAGCGTGCAGCCAATCCCTCGTGCATTCAACGGGATCAGGAGTCAACAACATATTATGTTTGGAGGTCAGTATTTGAAAAGGTTTTCGAACACTACAGTTGTGTGGTCCTCATACTAATGCTTTCAACTGCATGTACAATGATGGACAGCTCTGTATCACGGCGTATAGGCCGACAATTACCTTCAGAGAAGGCCTGACCTTCAGAGGGAATTGCCTTATTACTTAAAAATCCCCAATCAGCAAATATTGAACACTACCACTACCACACTGGCGAAGCGTGCTAATATCTTCTGGGTTTTTGTTAAGCTTTTCCGGTTACAGGGCACATTTCACAATGGGTGATCGGCTACCTCTCTGACTTCAAATCTGCATCAGAAATTCAACCGAGTCATTTAAGCTCAATGGTCCGACGACATCATCATCTGGCTAAAAATAGGGATGAACACATTTCGTGTTTAGGAAACTCAATACAAGAATCCCAACACAGGATGTTGGTCCCACGGCAACTGAAACTGAGTGGATCAGAAGCAAGCCATGGTCCAGTCCTGCTGGTCAATAATAGAAACAAACCTCAGATCTGGCATGACAGCTTTGGTGTTGTTCTGTAGCAAGGATGAGTTCCCGCATGCTATCTGCACTACTAACAGAATGAGTTTGTCAGAACCCACTTCCTCTACATTCTTATTCAAAAGCAACATGTCTTACGATGTGTCTCGCAAAAAAAACCCTTTCTGTGGAGCACAGTGCCAGTTCAGCAAGTCAGTTCCGATGTGTCTAGTTCACACAGCCCTTAATCGCGTTACAGTCTCGGAGGGCTGCACAGACGCATACATTTTATATGGAAACAAATGGCACCCATTGTACCTTATGCTCCCGTCGGGCAAGGAACAACTCCCTGTGGAAAAAAATCACTTGGAAGAAAAATGGAAGAAACCTAAGGGGATCACAAACAGGACGAGTCCAACCCAACCCTTCTAGTAGGGCCGAGCTGAAAAGATGCAGCGTTAGCAACCTAGGAAACAAAGGGCATGGATGGGGAGAGGACAGAAAGAGGCCCGCACAGTCAACAGCAGAACAGTGGCCGAGTATCTAATGTCTACAGAAGATGTAACATCTCTAACCTCCGCAGGTACAGCGCTAGGAAGTAAAATCTATAACCTCTGCAGAGAGAGAGAGAGAGAGAGAGAGGGAGAGAGAGAGATGGAGAGGGGGAGGTGAGGAAAGAGAGAGAGAGAGAGGGGGAAAGAGAGCGAGCGATAGATAGAGAGAGAGAGAGAGGGAAAGAGTGAGAGAGAGGGGGGGAGAGAGAGAGGGGGGGAGAGGGGGGCGGAGCTGGTGTGAGAATTCCCTAAATCTTGAAGATTTATTTTTACCTTGGGGGAGATAGCAGATACAAAACCTGCATTCTGTAAGAACACAGAGACATGTATGCTGTATAAGTACTGTATAGTGCACACATAGCGTGTTGGATTTCTCTGAGACGGTTGGAAGACGGTTGAAAGACAAGAAGATTCATCCCAAACTCCTGGCATTAAGATGACATCACAGACACGTTATCTATCTGTCACACTCATTCCGTTGGCTTTTCTTCTGAAGATAGGTGTGCTGCGCTTGATTGCAGTTACGTGTCGCAACCAGAGTGGCCACTAAGTAGATGCAGATTTAATGAACAACAGTTTTGAAGGTAATCGTTAATGCAAAAGTGATTTTTTTATGGTTGAAACATTCTCTCTCTCTCTCTCAAAATAAATAAATAAATACACACACACACAATATATATATTTACTGTATCTTCACATCTCTCTGCTGGGTGTGTCCTATAAAGATAACCAACATACCAATTAATGAAGGACCAGATGTTTTGAGAATTACGGCACAAAAAAAGAGGAACAGATTTACTGTAAATCAAAATTAAGCTCCAAATGCGCACTAGGCTATATGACGATTGACAGGGAAATTAAATCATATGGAGATGCTTTAACATACAGTATAGCTCCAGAGAAAAGTAATATCGTGCAGAAACCTAACATCCATAAATACATGAACCTGATCAAAGGCAATGATTTCAGAATATCTATTGTGTGCCCTTGAAAAAGGTAACTGTAAAGTAGAATAGGCTATTATATGCCTAGAGTATATGGCATATATCTGTAACTGCATTTTGAAGGATCTGATGTATGCCTATTGCTATGTTGCTGATCGTTTTAGCATCTCATTTACCACCTCAGGACAAAAACAAAGCATTACAAATATTGACAAGAATGCTGAAATAAAATGACATTTTCCAAACAACAATGGGAGTCTAATGGCACATGTCCACATGTATGGCTATTCCTGCAGAGACACAGCAAAATTAAACTGAAGCTCACAAGATCAGGATGGCATCGCAAGGCTAGCAGAGAAATGAATGATTAGGCTACTGCAAATGCATACAACATTTTACCTATGGGCTAACACCAAGATATAAGATAGAGTAAGAGAATTTACAGTATTGTCCAATTGTTTTACAGCAAGCAGGCAGCCTAATTAAGAAAATGTCATTCGGGAGAAAGCTTATTTTCACTCATTTACACCTCTCACTTTAATGCTTTAATGAAGGCTAAGATATGTTGTTGTGTGCAGTCTGCACCACCAGATTTCCTGTATTTATTTAGCATGCCGTGCACAGAGAGCAGACAGCAAGGAGATTATTTGATGAATATAACATCTTAAAATCGCGTACTATACCTTTAAGTAGAAAGAAGACATAAAGACACTGAATTATTCAGTGTCAGTAGCCTATTCAATTTGAATAACAGCACTACAGACACTCCTGTTATTATATAGTTCAGACAACGGATAACCTTTGGAATAAAATTGCGACCAGACTCAGAAGGCTGTTAATAACCTGACATGCCAGAAGAATTGTTGTCACAAGTCCATCTGGAAAGCCATTGAAACTGTTTGTGAATGGCAGGTACTAAAAAAATACTTGGCAGTTGATTGGATGAACCATCTGGTCGTTTTTGCTGTCGGCACCATGGTCAGCACACCTAAACCACGCCCGTATAGTTATAAACACGACGCTGATTGGAAAGTTCACTTGCTACTTGGACACAATCAAAATGATCTCAAGGCTTTCCAGACTGATTCTCAAGGCAAAATTAAACTGAAGCATCGCAAGACCATCCTGATCTCGCGAAGCTAGACGGCTATAGCCTATAAGAACAATATTGTAGAATATTATTGTCCTTATCAATAATACAACAATCATCATCGTAATCATAATTAAAAAAACTAAAAGATTAAAGAAAATGTCCTTCTGGTGTAAAACAACGATTTGTACCCTACAATTAGCATGTACTAGGCATATAACAAACAGTTCAACATAGTTGGATGGGTTAGGATGGCTTTAATATTGATATTTTTTCCTGAAGCTCAACAGGGCATTATTTACCCCATTCAATAACTATTAGGCTTCTTTTATTATTAACATTCATCCTAATAATGAATCAATGTGTTTTTAGCTAGTTGGAAAGCGTGTGCACTACAATGAGATCTTCCTTGAGCAGGCAGTCATCCATATTGAACAACAGTAGACCTACGCTATGCATAGTTGGACAACAGGCCTATGCTATGTGTCAATCGGCATCTTAGGCCTATTCTTACAGTAAGCCTACGCTATACTATCGTGATTCGTGACACACGTCATATTCGTAAGATTAGGCAGGAGCCGTTTATGACATAACATTATAAAGCTTACTTTATGCTATATAGACTATTATTTGTATAACGCACTACATGTCTCACGTGGCTGTTTTCCAGTTTCCATTGTACACCATAACGGTTTATTTAAAAAAGAAAGTAGGCTATCTAGTACGTATTTTATTGTATATTGTGTATAAGGCATGTAAATGGACAGAAACCAGGAGTGTCTGCAAAGCCTGTAGGTAGGGCAGTCGCTGAACCAACCTGCAGAGGGGAAAAAAACATCCTCTTAGTGTCCCATGTGCCACTAGCTGCTGCGTGCCGTGCGCGATAGGAGCCTCGCTCGCAGCTCGGTTTAAATGGAGACGTTCAGCAGGCATTCGCCACTCTGTGTACAGTAAAGAAGGCTGCAAGGCGCATTTTGGCTTAATCTGCTAAACCTCACGGACTTCTGAGCAGTTTGGTTTACGGGAGTGTCATGGGCTGCGAACAGCTGCGGCGCTCTGAATGACTGTGTCTCGGTTGTAAGACGTGCGTAACGAAGAGCTAACCGCCTGCGACGCACTCAAAAATCGAAGAGGTTGAGTTGGATGGGATGAACACGTACATTTAGGCTATCTGATGAGATTACGTGTCATAGCACAATATACTATGATCGAATTGGCTATTGTCTGTGGCCGACTTTAAGACTTGGAAGAGACAAACTCAACTATTGCTTTTGACCGTCGACTCGATGTTGGATGGTCAAAACACAGAGACATGTAATATGGATATCGCAGTAAGGATTAACATCTCCAGATATTTCAGGGCAAATACACAGGTAACTAAATCAGGGCAATGCTTTGCTCACACGACTGCGCACAGGTTGAATATTAGGTGCATTTATCATCATTAACGTCGATATTGCTGTCAACTCCTCTTTTCAACTGTTAGCCAAAAACTTAGACTTGGGTTTTAGGGTTGTGCTTTTACACGAGTAGTATTATAAATGCAGTGTTCTATTTACGGCTTAATAGGCCTCCAGTTGCAGTAAATTACAAATTTGCATTTTGTCCAGCTGTTGTGACTGAACCCATGTTTGATAACGGTGTGCTATTGTATCTGTGCCATATGCAAAACGTTTAATTTTCTATCAAAATGGTTAAGGGAAATACTTTATGACCCCAGAATTCCCAAGTTGAGAATGTCCAGGTAAAAGGAAGCCTGCAATATCTTAGCAATAATTTGATATTGGTGTAGTAGCCTTCTTTGTGTCTTCAAATTCCTCTAACTGCCTTGAGATTCATGTTGTCATGCGTGCTTTGTCCAAGAGCATCAGTGCCCCTTTCAATTATCCCTGATTTAGTAGAACTAATTTGCTATCAGATGGATCAACAGGGAGTGCAGTGATTCCAGTCTCATAATCCTCATCATCTGTCTACGCTTGTTTGCATGGAGTTCAGAGCTTCATTTTAATTTTAATTTATTTTTTATTATTAGTCCATTAATGTGGAGTTGAAGTGCCTTTAGATGTCTCAGTTGTGCATACTGTATTCAAATACACCTTTCAGCTTGTATTACATTTTATTTCTGACAACTATATTTTATTTCTAATTTATTTTGCCCTCAATCTTCAGGCCAATGTTGAAATGTCTTAAACCACTTCATGATTTATGAAGTCGTGATGCTGACAAATTACAATCTACTCCCTTGGCACACAAGAAATGATTAGCACGGCAAGTTCAAATTCTGTTCTATAGACTAGTGGTTCTCAAACTGGGAGTCGGGACCCCCCTGGGGTTCGCGAGACACAGGGGAGGGGGTCACGATGATTTTCAGAAAATAAATAACGTTTTTAAATGATTACAATGGAATAGTTTAGCCATAACTGTTAGTAGTAGTACAGTTTATACATTACTTTGATGTATTCTGCTATTAGCCTATATTAATATACTATCAAATAACAATGTGGCTGTTATTCTTTTACCACCTCTGGGTCACGGGTCTCTGGCACTGTTATTCTGGGGGGTCGCAAGCTATGATTGAGAACCCCTGCTTTAGACTGCAGTTGCTGTAGCCAAGTGGTTGTAAAGCTACTACCTTCTTCCTTGGGGAAGAACATGCTCATAACATACCTGATGGTGTCAGCATGGATCTAGTCCACTCACATCAGCTAGATATAGGAATATGAAGGTATTGCTGGTATGAATAATACCCCACTGTTCTATAGCCCCTGATATGAAGTGTATTGTAGTAGGTTATGGGATCAAATCTATTAGCAGCCCGACAATGTAAGACAGATTAGTTCACTCTATAGTTATCTCTATTAACCCTCTAATGGAAATTCAGTCCAATGGCAGCATCATGAAAAGTAGAACAAGATGGACCTGTAGCTATGCAATACATAAATAACTAAATATACTACAATTTATGATAATAATAATACAAATAATAAACTTTATTTGTATTGCACTTTTCATACAAGAATTGCAGCTCAAAGTGCTTTACAGCAGGGGGGGGGGAATAAATGCACAATCGTGCTTCCCCGAGGAAAATACAGAAATAAACAACATAAGGAATGTAAAATGGTTAAAAGAATAAAATAAAAATAAGAAATTGATAAAATGGTACTTGCTGGCGTTTACCATGGGGCTGATGATACACAAGAAAGGCTATACGACTTTGAAAGTGCAGAGCAATTACTGTAACATAGCATTGCAAAGCAATGGTTTATCAGTGTACTGTGGCACACAACCAACAGAGTTATGTGTGTGTGTCTGTGTGTGTGCGGGAGTGTGTCTGTGTGTGAGAGAGTGCGTGGGTGTGTGTGTTGTGTGTGTGAAGAAGAGAGTGGTGTGTGTGCGCGTGCGCGTGTGCAAGTGTGTGCACGCCGTAACGCATTTAAAGACAATAGATTAGAGTCAGCAGGATAGCACGGTTGCTCGCGCACCGCCGATATTCCCTGCTATTCATCTTTTCTTATCGCTCTCCATGAAAAGGAGAGAAATAATGTTGCCGGCGAGACTGACACCTGCAGCTTTTCTTCCCCTCCAAACTGTGATTACCGATCAGTCCGTCGGAAGGGGCGCTTTCAGAGGGGAAGAAAAATAAAACTTAGTTTGTGCGGGAAGCAGAGCAACTAGGGAGCAACGGTCACAAATAGTGTCTCAAATTGCAAATTGCAAATTATTTGACCGACACGCCAAACCACCAAACTGAAATGGTGGCCAGGCCTTTAGTGATGCCACCTTGTTAGAAGTACATTAGCAAGCCCGCTGACTTTACGCCGGGGCTGTGGATAGCGCTGCCGAACGCATCGATATGATTTACCCCCCCTTCCCCCCCGTCACAGAGGAGCTAGTGGCGGGCGCGTCTGAGGAATGTCTCCCCCAGGTGAGGTCTGGAGAAACGAGGATCCGGCCGAGTGTTATGTCACGCTGGCGGCTTGTGTGCTCAGATCAAAACACCATTAGTCTCTTTGTCTGTTGCCTCTATCCGAGACAGCGCTTGGCTGCGGGAAGATGTCCTCCATGACATACTGTACTGGCCATGGGCGTACCCGATCATACTTAGGAGGAGCGTCATGCCACAAACAGTTTTTCATGCAGGCTGTAGAGTACAGTGTGCCCAAACATCTCTTGGAAAGCTTGATCGACAGATGAAAATTGTGACTTGAAATTCTTGTATGAAAACACATTACACACACACACACACACACACACACACACACACACACATATGCACGCTCATCTGATGTTTACAAACAACGCATTACAATGAAATGTGTGTGTGTTTCATAATTGCGACTAATTATCCGTGTAGATCCCCGTTTCAACAGATCACTGATGACTAAATATACTAGTGAACAACACATGCATATTTTCTAATTCATTCATAATTCAGTAAATATGTGGATAACCTATGGAATGTGCCTACGCTGCTGTACTTCACGCTAGCAAACACATATCTGCTATGCAATTAGGGCGTATATAGACACCTCCTTCCATTGCCGTTTTGTGAGTCTCGTGATTCAAGCTCAAGTTGACGTCACACACCTTCTACTAGCTTTATGCTGCACTCACGCCGTACCAGAACATTAATTTTACATGGCTGGAGGCACTGGAGGTGCTCTGGGATGAGCCTTCTTCTCCTACTCGCAGGAAAACTCTACCGCCTGCGCCGGCGTTGGCAGATCAAGTGAAGTCACGGCCCCGCCGATTAATAAAGATGCAGCATTGCTCCGTATAGGGTGTGGGAGTGTGGTCTCATACATGTTTTAGAGCTCCGGGAGGGCGGGGTGTTGTGGGGGATGCTCATGCTCATTTTAGTAGGGATTTCATCGTCGTCGGATCGACTCGACAGGAAGAACCCAGAGTATTCTTTTATTAATACTCCTTATTTTATAAACACTGAAAATTTGATGGCGGTGGAGAGGTTCGGGCGTTGAGGAGGGGCTCAAGTCAATGTTGTCGGCCCTCTAGCCCGGTGTAACCACACCCAAAATGTCACTCTGTGATTAGGGTCTGGGCACGCTCCATCGGGAAGTGCTCGCAGTCATTGCCTCCTACTTTTGGTTAATTTAGAAACCAGCCTATAAACAATCGGAGGTGCTACATTTGTTTGTATCTAACACCATTTCAAAACACATGCTTTACTTCAACGTCGTTGCACTTAGCCACCCCCACTTGTCACTGATTGGTCCACCATTCAGGTTGGTTGTGTAAACGCAAACGCCATTATGGGTTTCCAGAATATAACGAAAACCCACTTGCCCCTGGAACGTGCCACACTGTAACTGTACTTTAGTGTTTCTTCCTCCCCACCAGGAAGTTCCCATGAGATGAGCCTCCTCAAGAGTATAAAAGTTTCACAACGCTAAATCTATCCCATTCATCTGAGATACATTAGGTAGACTAAACAGACAATATAATAAAGCACTTCTAGATGGGGATTTACAGCCCTAAGCATAAAGACATTTATCATTGGGGGAACATAGTATTATTTTTTTCAAATAGGAAGGAAAGCAGAGATGTATTCATTTTAATAAAACACAGCTTTCTTCAGTTTAAATACACCTCACCCCTTGAAAAATACCTTGTCCAAAAATGACATTCCCACATCTTAGGAAAATCACCGCCAGAAACAAACGCAGCTTCCCTATAAACCCATTACAGTGCATTGCCTGTCTGAGCTGTCAGAGGCAGCCAATTCACATCCACATGTAGCCAAGATCAAAAGTGCCATCACAATTGCAGAGGAACACTGACTGCTGCGCGGTATGGGAGACAGCGGCGGGGGAAGGGTGCTTGCGCACAGACCCTCGCCGTCATTACCGCAGCAAAGACTAGGCTACCTGTCGGCTTCAATTAGCTCTCCGCCCGGTGTGACCATTTAAGACACCTGGCGGGTCATTCAAACACTTAATGGAGCCGAGGTTGGCTACATCATTACCAAGGTAGAAAAAGGGAAAACAAACGCATTTGGTTCGGTGTTTATCCACCGCTGCACAGCTTGGCGTGCATTTCCCAGTGTGTTTAAAGTCAGCCGTTGTTCAATATGGACAAAGCAGGGAGAGGAAGTACTTTAGGTCCACGCTGTGACTTTGGGGTTGATCGTTTTTCATCTTTCGTCCACTGGTTTTTTCCAGAGACATGAAAGCATGCAAAACTTGAAAGTCCGTAAATTTGAAAGCCTCCAGTCATTAACTTTTGTCTCTCATCTTATCTCATATATAGCAAACAAATGGGAGAATCAATTTTTGCTGATGAAAGCGCCATGATGTAGAGGCTACAGTAGCCTATATGTCTGTCGCCGCCACTTAGGGTCACAGGGGTAATTAATTTGTGGCGGAGAAACAAGTCAAGTATCGCGGCGGACGCCGCCGAGCTCCCGACGTCGTCGCCTGAAAGCCCAGCTTCTTAGGATCAAAAGGCTGTCTTTTATTCTCCCGTCTGACCTCTTTGTGTGATGTGTCGTGTCTCCGGGCTTGCTCAGTAATAGAGATCAAGGGATTGCTGTTAGAGGCCTACTCGTGGCCGCTTTTGAGAATGAGGCAGTGCCGGCCATGCTTGACACCTCCTGTCCCAGTTCACTGACGATGTTATCAACCGGGGCACGCTAATGTAGGACCTCCGTGAAATCAGACGTTATGCGGTGGTTGATGAACCAATTACTGAAGCTAATCTGGAGGATATGAAGGATCTGCTGCTGCTGCCATGCTGAAGCCCGAAGACATGAATGTATTTCACTTTAATGGTGATGAAAATGTCGCATAAATCAACTGAATTTGTAGGTCTATTCGTCAGTCAGTAATCTTTGAAATAATCTGCGGTGCTATTCATTTATGGTGTTTCAATGTGGTATAAAGGTATATCATATGTATTCATGTGATTTGAGGTTGAGCTTTGAAGAGGCATTGTGTTGAGCAGTTTGTGAACACAATCACCACAATTATTCCCTCAAAAATGGAGACTTCCATAGTAATAGAGCAACAAAGTGCCAGGGATTTAAGTGTGTTTTATTATTACATTTACTCATGACATAATTGCAAGTACAATAAGTACAAGATAAATTGAAACTACGATAATCAGATTTACGGAAAAAAATCCTGGCCTTTAATGTTTTAGTATGCAGACAGAAAGTTGTGTAGGTGAATGTGTCAAGAGATTCACTCCAATATGCATCAGTGTCCAAATGTCTGAGATAAAAGCACACAAAACTGATACGGTTATGGTTAAAATATACCGGTATTATATTATACTGTATTTTTTTCCTGCTGATTTTGGGATAGTGTGTAATATAGTTTAAGGAGGATTGTTGCCGTCTTTCAGCCAATCAAACGAGTTAGTCATTGAATTTCCCCGCTCTCTTTAAGCTTTTCCCGCTCTTTTCAGTCTGTGATGGAGAAACATTGATCTGCTGCTTCGACAGAAATGGCAACAACACATCTAGACACATTGGAGGCATACGATGGTTTTAGACAAATAACTACATCGCTGTTTATCTGCTAGCCTGGAGGAGCAATGCCCCTCATTATCATAGCACAACTTTATTGGGGTGTATTTGTGTTTAAGTGGGGATGAATAACGGGTAGATCCTTGGGGGGGGGGGGTTGGGGGTTGGGAGAATCAATTGTGTGAGTCCTGAGGGACTGAAATTGGTTGTGCGGCATGTATAGTCAGCTCCTCATGTCAGAAACGCATAATCCCTCCAGCTCAGAAGAACACAAGGAGCCAGGCCAGTGCTTTAACATGCAAGGGATGTGTTTGACAAGCAAGCTTCTTTTTGTTTTGTCTCAGCAGGTTTCAGTCCAAGCAGGCAATCCCTTTTTGCGTTTCACCACCCGTGTGTGTGTGTGTGTGTGTGTGTGTGCCATATGTTAAACACACTTAGGTAGAAGTCTGAACTCTGAAGCACGCAAGGCTTTCAAGAGCTTTGCCAGGACAAATCGGTGTCTGTGTTTGCATACAAGGCAGGCGATAGCAGCTGCTTGATTATGCGCTGTTTAAGTAATGAAATGCGTGGCCTTAAACTATACAGTATCTGCTTATTCTGTAGATGGTCACAGAGGCACACAGCGCAATTAAAATACACTTAGATCTTTTAGGATTCGTTTTATAAGGCACTGCTACTGGCAAAGGTTTAAAAAAAATAAAATAAGCTGTGGCTTTTAGGACAGTGGACATTTTTCATCTCGTGTCTTAAACCACTTAGAAGTTGTTGCCAAGGAAACATTGACAATTACTGGACCAGTCACTAGTGACCACAGGTTCTAAATCTCTAATTGCCCTCTCACTGCCTCTCCCTTGCACCGCCCCCCCCCCACACCTTTCTTTCCCTTTTGACAGGAGAACACCGAATGTTCCGGAAAGGACAAAGCCAGGATTCTGCACACCTGTGATTGGATGTGAGCGTGTATTGACCTGAGACCATTAAAATGGAGTTGCTATGGAAACCTATACTGCTGCTGTCATTGGTGGAGTGCCTGGCAGGTAAACTCCCAACATCCACTGTTATTTATTTGAATATATTGTTGGGGGGTTGGGGGTGAGGGGGGAATATAAGCATAAGATATATACATTGCCGTAATGTAACCGTGGCACATTGGACAGATGCCAATTAACGGTGGAAGATGCTTTCTAGGATTGTCTCCCAGGGTTTCCAAGTGTCCGTGCTGTTGTCTCTGACAGCCCCTGGCAGTGGCAGCGCATCAGCAGTGTGCATTGCAGCTATTTCCTTGATTCTCTTGGTGGGCGAATAATGTTGTTTCAAAAGAGTAAGTGCAGCTCTGGTGCTATTCAAGACAGGCTTTATCTAGAAGCTGAAGGAGTGTCACTCTTTTTAAAGAGCTTTAGGTTGTTGCCCTAATTGAGGGCGCATTGGTAGGACAGAAGTCTGCGCCAGTGATCTTAATGAGGGACCTGATTTCCCCTCGTTTTCACTGTGACTCGGGTGTCGGCATGTGAGGCAGGGAAGAGGGGCGAGCCGCGTGTAGCGTCGCGAGGAACCAGCGAGCTCCCATGTATCCTCGCCTTTAATCCACGGCGCCTTCCCACGTCGGGGATCCAGAGAGTTATTAGTGTGGGAGCACACGTGTAGTACAGGTACCCCGTCTGTTGACGCGGCGACCGCTCGTGTTTGCTTGTGCGTGCATGCGTCTCTCTCCTGGCGAGGCAACACTTTGGTGGTTAAATTTGCCCACATGGCAATTAGCACCGCTTATCGCTAACTCCAACATGCGTCAGTGGCTGTCTAATGAGGACTCCCTCCTCGGGGGAACCGTGACTCATTTTGGGGATTAGCAATTCCGCCGTTTCGTCTTTTGAGTCACATCGAGCGTTGCCCTACTTAGGCGCTGTTACAAACACACAGGCCCGAGTTCGTCCGTCCACGTTTCTGCTTCAAAGAGCTGCTTCTATCTCGACGTCACCCGGCGACAAATGAGACTGTCCGTGTCTGAAATTCATGCGAACACAGTCATGCCCTTTGTCTATGAAGTCATGCCTTTTGAGGTACAGAAATATTCCCTCCAAGCCATCAATACACACGATAACAAACAAGCAAGGGGATGAAGAAAAAAATTTAATATATATACATATAAAAGAAAAGAAAAGAAATACATGATTTATCTCTTGATATCCTGGCATAACCAGGAGTGAAGTGTAACTAACGCAGCTCCGAGCCTGGCTCCAACCATTGCACAACTTAGAAAAATGCTAGTCAAGGAGCTGAGTGAGGGGAGGGAATATGATGACGCCGGAGTGGACGAGGACCAGCCACGTCCGTGGAGAGTTTTAACACATAATGACGTTTAGCGCCACTTTTACACCATCACACCATAAGATCCAGATTTATATAAAAAATGTGAATGTCGTCAACATTAACACCAGCATTTATGTATCTCATCACAGTGCAGTCTTAAGATTTAGTTTACAGCTCACAAAACTAATTCATGGTGCAGCTGCGCGTTAAATGTCCATGGGGTTATTTACATGTGCTTTGGGTCGACGCGCGCTCGCTGCAGCAGCGTCGTCGTAAAGAAGACCCCGTGGACGTCCAGAGCCCCCGCTTTCCGAGGGAGGCGCGGCGAACGCATCCAGCTGAGCACACCCCTGTGTGTCGTCGCCGTCGTCGCCGGGGGGTTACGCGTGTGAGGGTGTGAGCTCTGCATTGGGATGCGTGTGCGTCTACACGGGCTCTCAGGCGGGGCTTATTGTACACTGTGTGGGAAGAATGCCAGGTTCAGCGGAATACATTCCCATAGTGAGTTCACGTGGAGTTGACCAGCGTTCCTCTAACCCTCCCTGGGTGCAGAGGAGGCCCACGGCAATGGCCGATATAAGCTTCTATACCAGGGGTAGGGAACCCTGGTCCAGGAGAGCCGCAGCCCTGCATGTTTAAGATGTCTCCCTGCTCCAACACACCTGATTCTAATGAATGGGTCGTTATCAG
>JAODUE010014322.1:0-26102 GCA_027564755.1 Amblyopsis hoosieri
ATATATACACAGTGTTGGGCAAACTACATTGAAAATGTAGTAAGCTGAGCTACCAGTTACTCTATGTTAAATTAAGCTTCACTACACCCAAGAGAAATGTAGCAAACCAAGCTACAGCAACACGGCATATATATGCATATATAGATAATAATTGTTGGTAGAAGAAAGAAAACATAGTAGTATTAGATAGTTTTGTAGTTTATAATGTCATTCCAAAAATATATAAATGTATGTTTCACTGTAGAACATAGGACGCATATACAGTAATAGCCTACAGTCTATTGTATAATAACTGTTGAATATTTTGTATCGTTATGTCTTTGTATAGTTGTATTATCTTTACAAAAGTAGAGGGTGCGATTCTATACAAGGCTCCTTTCTCATAATACTACTTCTATGTTTTGTCTATGCTCTTCAGTGCCCATGCATAGGGGATTTGATTAGACCTTCACTGCCCAACTCTCTCACACCCCCTCAAATGCCCCCACCCCTACTGTATCTATCCTAGACTGTATGATGGCGGTCCGACCAGACAGTTTGACTTTGATTTGGTAAACATGGTCTATTTCACTGAGATTTTGACGATAATCAATTTGACCGTGACTTGGTAGATTGTAATTCACCTCAAATGTGAGGAGTTTGTGTTGGGTTTCTGTAGAGGTTTGGACTATTTTTGTCTTAGTCAAAAAAAGTGCTCCATTAAATCTGGAATATCTTCCTTTGTTTTCATTAAAAAATAAATAATACGTGAATATGATATAACAATTGAAAGATCAAGGGTTGGTGTTAATTTATATTTTGAAAAGAAAATATAAGAATAACAATAAAAAATTGATAATGTAAAACAGATGTGCAATTGAAATTCTGAAACTGAACACTATATGCCGCACACGTGCAGACACACGTGCACACACACACGCACGCACACACACACACACACACACACAGGCAAACACACATACTGTACACACACAATATCCCACTCAATCTTGAATGTGAAGGCAATGGTGACAGCTCCTGATCCACTTTCCCAGCTCCCCATCTTAGAACCGTCATTCCATCTTCAGCTTCTGCGAATGTGTAGGTATAGGTTTATCCTTGGTAGGGACAACTTTCTCCAATGGTGAAAGACATGTTTCTTCCTAAAGCAAACAGTATATACTATATGCATATAGGCTACTACATGGTGTGGAGGCTACAGTATATTGACTGTGAAATGTACATTTAATACACTGTAAATGGCATTCGTGTAAAAAAAAAGTTCTAAATAAATATAACAAATATCCATCCATCCATTATTTCTCAAGTTTTACAGTAGAATATGCTATTTTGTTGACTTGGAAATGTTTCAAAATTTCTGGTGAAACTCGAACCTTGGTATGCATAGTTGAATGCACGTTGTCCAAGAAGATCAGTAACCTGCCACTAAGCTTTAGTCAGTCAGTCTCTTACATTTATCCGAATTAACGAAAAAAATCATTCCATCAAATAAGAATGGGCATGCACCAGCATCCACATGTGAGAAAGAGCATCAATGTGTCCATCCTATCCGTGTCGGGAGAGGGTTTCTGAGTTGAGTCAAATTAAGCCAAACCATTTTTTTGTTATTACCTACGGAAATGGCATTTCACATAGAAATTATCGGTAGAGACATGATCCTACTGTCCCTACTCAAACCTACACCTATGACTTGGGTGTATTAGGTCATTAGAATCAGCTTGTGTCAGAAATACACACATATAGTTAACTCAATTGAACAACCAAATGGAATGTTTCCCAGAAAAAATAAAAAACCTAGTACTCCTCTCCTTCCTCACAGAGATTCACATAATGTAGAACAGAATATGTAAAATGTCTGACTGTCTAGGGTTAATCAAAGCCACTATGAATAATTGTATTAATGGTTTGTATTCATGTGGTACAAAATATGGCAGACATCACTGGACCATATTTGACTCCAAACACCAAACACACCTGTCAAGCCTGTCTGCCCCTACTATGGAAGGTTTTGAACTATGAACACTTCACAGATTGTTCTCTATATCAGGCCTCAACGTTATATAATACTGTACAAAACAGCCAATTGAGGGCCTTAGGGACAGAGCAGTTCCATCTAAGACCTATTACCAATCAATTATATTTGTTTTGCATTGCTCAACTATTAAACACACTGTTTACAGAGATACTCACCAGGCAGAAACATTTAATTGCAAACAGCAGATTGTGATAAGTGATAAGTTATTTAGAATTCTGAACAATTTCTGTATTGACCTAATATGTGAAAACATAAGTGGCATTTCGCAATTTCACAAAAAAGTTAGATGACTTGAATAATCTGGAATTTATTTAATACAGAATTTATTTAATACAGAATTAATATTTTCTTGGAATTTATAGTCTAATTTAATACAGCTAACATTTTCACTCATGGCCCCTACTGAATGTAGTAGTATTTAACAAATAGCAGTGTAAAAATATAATCTACTGGATGTGCAAAGTCCATATTTCTAGCCTCATCATCCCAAGCCTCACTGCGGGTGGGGACGCACTCCCCCACAACTATTTGAGTGAAACTTATTTGATGAAATACATGTATGGTTGCTATTATTATACACGTCTGGATCGCCAAGACTCTCAGCTATAAATATAATGTAACAAGCAGTGCCCAAATTAAAAACATTTTCAAAGTCAAACCGATCAAAACCCATATTGCATATTTGCGTGTGCAAATATCACTATACCACAGATTTGAAGTTAAAACATATATATTCTCACTTCAAAAACTCTTAAAACAGCATTTCTTGACACAATAACAGTAGGATTTCAAAAAGTATAGCTAGTATTGTTGTGTGTTTTCTCGTCTGCCATTGCCGCTTGTTGATTCAAAATGCATTCTGGGATATTCCGCGGACAAGTTCACATACAAGTCACCACTGGATGCATCCTTGGTAAAAAACGGTAATCGAGAATACTTCCTGATATTTTATCTGTTCTTGGCTAGATGCAAACTTGTGAATTGGAATAATACCTGGCTGTAAACGATGACGTGTCACAAGAACGCAAGAACAGAAAAGAACGCATATTGAGAAACAGCTATTCAGTCTGCGAAAGACTACACTTCCCTTCTTTCACGGATTCAAAGGAACATTGTAAGGGTTCATATGTCAAATCGTTCTCTCCAAAGATGGCTGGAATGGAATTTCTCAATGAGAGAGAATAAAACCTTTGGACTTAGAATTACATTACAGTACATATATTAGTGCATATATTAGTAGAAATAATAGCATATATAAGCACATATATGTATATTTCTAAAGTTATATATGCATTTATAAATAGTGTAGACATGTCTAAATCTGGGAAATCTGGGAAATATTGAACATTTGCACATTACAGTAAAACCATATCATGAACCATTGAGGGTTTCTGACCCACTTTACCAGCCTGGACAAGAATACATTTCGATAACAGGATGATGATCAAAATCTTATTATGGAGTCATTTGCATATATAACAGAACACAAGAGAAAAGGCAGACAGGATTACCTGCAACCTATAGTACAGTTGCCTTGTGTCTGTATGGCTCTGCGTGTGTGTGTGTGTGTGTGTGTGTGTGCGTGTGTGTGTGTGTGTATACAGGTCTTCTCCTGAGAACTGTCAGGGTTGTGAGAGGGCAGTATAGATATAGAAGCTTCTTGTTCAGATGTTCCATTATACTTTTTGATCAAGGGTGTATGTGTGTGCGTGTGTGTGTGTGTGCACGCACGTGCCTGTGCGTGTGTGTGCGTGTGTGTGTTTGTGACCATTCAACATCTTCACACTGTCTCTTCTCACTCTCTCTCTAATATTTATCTACCGGTTTTGCTCTCAAGCCTATTTCAGCAGCCCAACCCAGCCCAGACCAAACCTTGGTCGGGCCAAATCAAACATGGTTAAAAGCCTGTTTATCTCTGCTCTTCTGCTTATCAGCATAGTTTACTTGTCTCTCAGAATGCCACATTCACAATACTCCACTCTTTCTCACATAAAGTTAACACATAAATGCTACATTGCAAAGAATTGGCCCAAAATCCTGTGTGCAGGTTTCATACAGTATCTACTGTAACACACAAATACAGTAGTTGATATTGAACAGAATATACAGTATATTCATTTTTTGATTGAAACAAGACTGTATGGCTTCAGTAAGTATGATTTGTGCTTCAAGACAGGTGTTTATCAACATGATCAGTTTAAATGGCTATTTGTCAATATGGCCACTAACCTTTGGGGTTACACAAAAGTTTCAATTCAACATTATGGCATAATTCAAAATAGTAATTACCGGTAATACAAACCTATACAATTAAGAAACACAATAAAACATAAGATTTGACATTTATTTCCAGCTGTGAGCATTAATTAAATTCCTGGCAGTAAAAAACTTCCCACCCTGTCTTTAACCCCTAAATGACCCCTTTAAAACTATCTCTGCTTTCATAGGGTTCCATCTGCTGAGCTAACAGGCTAGGAAGCCGTGGAAAGATCATTTGTCAAATACAGTTTAACAGACACACACACCCACACACACACACACACACACACGCACACACACACAAACACACGCACATGCACACGCACACACACACAAACACACACACACACACACACACACGCACACACGCACACTTACACAAATACACGCACATGCACACGCACACAAACAGTGAATTGTAAGCACTAAGAACTTCTGTCTGGGAACATACAATTCATGGGATTTGAGTCTGGATAATGATGGGTGTTATTGGGTTTATACTACAGTACAATATTTCCCACCCATATATCTTTACACTGCCTTTCCACTTTCCTTTTTCCTTCAGCCAAAATGTCTTTTGTAATATGCCATTATTAAACATTACCTCACAGTGTTTCGACTACAATAAACACAAATAGTTTTGAACCTCAAGTGGCCAGTGAAGATTTCACCTTGCTACAGTAGGTCTGTATGGCAGAAAGTAAAAGCTCCCAGTAGACTATCTCCATTAACAGGGTGTGGTGCTACTGCTGCTATGACCCTGGCCTGGATTGTGTGTGTGTGTGCGTGTGTGTGCGTGTGTGTGTGTGTGTGTGTGTGCGTGGGTGCGTGCGTGTGCATGTGTGTGATTGTGTGTGTGTATTAATCATATAGTTCTATGGTATTACTGCTGTCTGGGAGTCTGACATGCCAGGGAATTTCTTCTGGATAGCGGAAGAACTGGAAAGCTGGAGAAAGCTATGGTCAGAAACAGAATTTGTTTGAGCAACGTACTGAGAAGGATGCTCAGGTTTACAGGTTTATTAAGTGCTGTCTGTTGCAGCACTTAATAGGTCACATGATGTGACCTTTGAACTCATCTGGATTCACCTGTATACTTCCGTCTTAGTAACTGACCATTTGATACTCTCCCCATGACAACAATGCAATATAAAAAAGATTGCAACAAACCTACAGCATGTAGTTATAGTGTGATCATATAACTTTAACGTCTGCTACAGTATACATATTATTGTGTGATAGTTTCACTTACAATAATTTTTTTTAACATATTTCATATATTTCATATATTTCATGTATTCCCTACAATGGTGGCATTTAATCCCAATTTAAACCCACTTTCATGTTTTATACCCTGACAAATAGGAATACAAATATGTATTATTTCCTTGGCTCAGAGCTATAGTCTGTGTGTGAGTGCGTTGTGGACATAAACACGCTGAGATGGATGTTTGGCCACAACTGTTCGGGGATTTCTACAATAACCGTCTTTGCACAAGTCAGGGTTCATGCTCTTATAAACACAGGTTTGCTATTCTGCTTATTTCATCACACAACAGAAGAGGTCACTCCCAGCTGTGAGACATTCATGATGCAGATGTTTCTGTTGAGACCTTGAGCGTTCAACTAAAAAGAGTGACTTTGAAGAGTCAATACAGTCTGTAGTTGAATAAAGTAATTGTATCTCAATCAACATTGCAGTAACTCAATCAACATTGCAAACCACTTTTCAACAAACGTCACAAAACAAAACATTGAATGAATTTTAGTTAGCAGGCTATGTACATTTATGTATGCTTGTATATAATTTAGTCTGCAGATAGATCAGGATCATTTCTTTGGGCTGATATACTGTAGACTGATACAGTTTGATTTGACTGACTGGATGTGTTCGATAAGAATTCCTGTCTACATCTGTGCTTTAGAGACAGCAGATATATTATAGCCTGGATGGATAGCAACAGCAGGCAAGATTGCAGTTGAGAGGTACAGTACTGCTGTACATTAGCTACACCTGGCAGACAGGTGGTGCTTTGAATTAACAGGTTGACTCTGTAGTGGACAGTACTGTGCTTGATTCTACTTTGTTTGCCTGGCAAAATATGGTCAAATGAATCAATCTGCACACTGATAGGCATAGTCAACACAGCTACTACACTATACCAGGATTTATCAAAATAGCTTCTCCTTAAAGCAACAATCGTAAACATGCTCATTTAAAAACAATATTTGAGATTGTTCATTGGTGATGTAGTGCAGTAATGTGATACATTATTCAGCCTACTTCCCATTCATGAAAGCCTTACCATTTGTAGTTATTTGCAGTTCTTATAACCTGGAGTCTACTGTAGGTGAGACATTCTCAGGAATTACAGAATTACAATTTCATAGGCTCACATACCCATTGGCTTAGATGCATGCCCATACACACAACTGACCAGGACCAGAAATTGCATGACATCACTTCACAGCCTTTGAAGATGGAGTTTTACACAATGGGCAAGTGCCAGCGATAGTGTGAATTGTGTCAAGCGGTGAGACACGAGTCTCCTTCCCTCTTATATGACGAACACAAACAGTCTGGTCTCTATGGAGAGCATACCGTGCGATTACAGTATTCAGGGAAAACGAAAGTAGCATGAAGGAACAACACAAAGATTGGGAGAGAAAAAGACACCTGCAACATAGAAATGCTGTTGAAATGCTATTTGGCATAAAATACACAGAATTAAAGAGACTAATATTACAGTAAAAATAATATAATTTGGAAAAAACATGGATATAGTAAATTGCAGTAATTATATATTAGATTTTCAACTTAACATTTACAGTTTTGGAAGGAGCACGTCAATATTTGCAAAATAATCAAAAATGGAATTTAGCTGGTGGTTAAGTTTGAGTGGAGAAAGAATGAATACATTGTGAAATATGTTATCACTGAATGCATTTTGTGTTAGAGAAATTAAAAACAATCCACAGTTCCAGGTTAACAGAGCCAGCAATTAAAGCATGGAGAGAGTTATGAAAAATTAACTTAGTATTACGAAATTGACGTATCTAAATGTAATATTATAATAACCTGGCTGGGATAGTCTCCAATGCAGTCCAATACAGTGCATTAAAAAACAGTACGGTGCACACACAGGCATGCATGCACACACACACACACACACACGCACACACACACACACACACACACACGCACACACACACCCACACACACACACACACACACCATGTATCTATTGCAGCATATTGATAACATAATATTAGATACTATATAGTGTTGATGGTGGTATTGGTGGCAGCCATGGTGGTTTTCTTCCTGGCTCTCTTCTGCTGTCTTCTGACTGTCCTCTCTGTCTCGAGCATGTGAACCCCATCCACACACAGCTGTCGACTGGTGGTACGGTCAGCAGCAGGTCTGATATCACACTTCCACAAGGCCTTCTTCATCTCAAGTTCAAGTTCAGTTTATGATCATTCATTCCCATACAGAGTATACAAATGAACAGCATGCCAACACAAAGTACCACATGCATCACAAGACTCCATACAACACAGAGACGTGCATTGACAAGACAGCTGATCTCCTTATACAGTAGGGCAGTGTGTATTTAATTGACAGTATTAACAGTATATAAAATAAGTACGTTTGTATGTAAGCTTTACATAGTAACATTAAATGTGTACAGGTGATCCACGGGTTATGTCTGTGTGTGTTTGTGTGCAGGTTGTGTGTGTGCGTGCGTGTGTGTGTGTGTGTGTGTGTGTGTGTGTGTGTGTGTGTGGGGGGTATAGGTGTATAGCCAGGTGTTTAAACAGCTTGAGGGAAGAAGCTTTCAGGGGCCTAATAGGGGTTTATTGATTAAGTTTGGTAGTCAATGTCTAGTGTCCTAGAACCTCTATGCTATGGTGCTGAAATCATGCTGTAATCCACTGCAACTATATCTCACCTATAGTTGCCGTGTCGGCTCCCACAGCAATCCCACCCGCACACACTCAGAGGTGTCTCTATGTGTCACATGCCTGCCATTGTGTTTCACATTATGCAGTCAGCCTATTGACTAGATGAGAACATATGTAACCAAGAGCTCTTGTAATATTCATCTTCTATTGTTTATGACACAGAAAGTATAGGTCTACACGTGTACACGTGCACTTACACACATGCACATGCACGTGCACATACACAGACTCGAATGTAGTCAGCGATCTTATGCTAAGTCCTGTGTACTTACACAAAGGGACATTGTCCATATACATCAGTTAACACTTGATCGGTGAGCTGCATGTACAGTATCAACACTGGACATGTCCTGTGATTTCTGATAGAGCCAACATGTACAGTATTCTGCCTTATAGACACGCATGTTGTACACTCTATCATGACATTTCCCAGGTACCATACTGAAGTTCCACGTTTTTACAATTGACCACGCTTTGCCTGGGAACTCTTGTTTCAAAACCATTCCACATTAGATAGAGACCCACGAGCCAATCATATGACAGCAATACATCAAGTGCCGGTGTTCTGAAAATCATCCCACGTGGGTTTAATTCTGACAGTAGCAAGATGATGGAAGGTGGGCCGGTAGACTGCTAATGATTTGATTCCACCTAGTTGTCAATGCCTCTAAAACATCAAATTAATTTAGAGTCTGATTGTTAGAGAGGAACAAATCATGGTCTGGATCCTGAGCCTGTGCAAACACACCCTTATTATTCTAATGAGTCTTTACTCATAGTGAAATATTTGAAAGCAGTTGTCCAAGAGCCATAAATGGATTGTTGACAAACCACCGACAACGTCATCACAGTGCAAGCAAACAACAAAACAGAGAAATGGTGGCTCTGAAGCTATTTCGACAGTTCTGCAGAAATGTCACATCATCAATGAAACAATAATGCACTTACTGTAGTTGAACTTCTGTGAATGGTTTAACACTGATCAAGCTGCGGCAAGCAGTCGACACAGAGACATGGTCAGAACCCATCAAATGCAAAAGCCATGAAATACGTAAACTTAAAAAGTGACAAAGTGAAGGAGGGTTTGGTGTTGGGCCCATCTGGGAAAAAGTGTTATTCTCCAAACATGCATTTATGGCATGACAGTTGCCGTTTTATTAGACACTGTCACTGTCACACATCAATCCTACTGGTACAAAAGCCACCTCCGCACATCTCTGCTCTCCATGTCTACCGCACGAATCTGTAATGTAGCACACACAAACCAGCCAGTGCCCATTGTAAGAGAAGATCTGAATGGCTCCCTTGTCTTGTGTCTGATCTCTCCTATGTTACACAACTATTAATATTATTGGAGCCACATGCTTGGCTGCTGCTGCTAGTTTACCATGATGTGCTGTATGTGGGCCAAGCAAGAGAGCCAAGAAACAACAAAGCATTGTAGCTGGCGCATGATGACATAGCTGCCCTGTGCTGCTAGTGCTGAGTCTACTGTAAAGCCAGACCTGAGCTTTAAAGTCAGACCTGAGCTTTAAATAATTCAGTGTTACTGCTGCCAGGTAACAACAACAACATGGCCACACTAATGGCTGTGCAATTCAGAAATGTCATAGTTCTCAATAGATATCATTACTCATTATGTAAAATCACCCATAGAATTACAGTAGCACACTGAATATACGTTTTGATGCTTGCGACATTAGCTAGCTTGGAACAGAGCCATGGAAAGAACAGAGTTACGCCAACGGAAGTTCGAAATTGTCACATCGTTTATTGAGAGGCAAAATAGTTACAGGAAGTGCTTGGTGGGCAATTTAAATATATAAATTCATTTTTTGATAATTAGTATTCAATAAATGCACCGATTTACATTTAAAATATTATTTATAGGGTACTTTATGTATTTACGCTGATTTCAGGGAACTATTTTGAGGCTCTGTTGTTGTGAAAAAACGGTCCATTGGAGTGAACAGAGATGGCGCGACTCTCTCTTTACATGGCTCTGACTTGGAAGGCTGAAGGCTATGTGTGAAAGGATATGTGAAAGGATTCTAAGAAAACCAGATTCAATATGAAATCCTGTATGCTCCTAATTAGGAACATTTGGCAACACCTATATTCAAGATGGTGTGCCGAACCTCATGTAGGCCAAAGACGGGTCCTGTCTAGACAAGGTACAGTGAAACAGCAACTGTTTTATGGACCACACCACGCCAAATGCTCCCTGGGTTATTTGGCAGCAATACTTCTGAGGCGGTGCAAAGAGGATACACCTGCTCAGAATGTATGAATGAGAATTCGTGAATGAACATTAGTGTGCTTTTGCTCCTCTGGGACTTGTGTTTGTGATTGCTTGTTAGAGGGAGAGTGTGGCTTAATTACCACCGCATCCCACCCCCACAAGGCTACTAGACTAGATTCTATTGTAACCAATCATTCCTCACTGAGCAGCTGCTGTCTATAAGAATGAGATTAAAATGAAACTGTTCAGAGGAACACACAAAGCATTCCTTGAAACATGACAGACCACAATTGCAATAAATTGTTCCTGTTCCATCAATGGAAAAGAAAGCTGGATGATGACATGGGGAAGGAAATGAACACAGGATTTAAACACAGAGGTTTATATTACTGCAGGTATAATAAGTCTGATCTATGCATACAATTAAAGTGTTGTTAAGCAAGACAAGGAGACTTAGCTTAACACACATTTTCACTGTAACGCTATTAGTCCAAATCATGAGGTTACGTCATTACAGAGTAAGCCAGCATGGCAACCAGAGAATTAAGTCTACACATTTTCTCAATGGTCAAAAGAGAAAATGTTAGTCAAGTACTGTTTGTGGAGAATATAGTATAAAGCAGTGTGACGGGAGCTGTTTAATTACTAAACGTTTGTTGAACCCTGAACTATGTAGCTTCCTTACCTCAATATTATGATAGGCCACTGATGTTTGCCATGAATTAACTCTTTGTGGTTGGTGTGAAACAGATGTACCGTATTCACTTCCACTATTTCTCGAGCATGTACTAGCAATAGAGACTACGCTCAGTTTTTTAAACACATAAAAAACATATTTTTGTGGAGAAACTCTGGAAATGCATCGATGAAAATCCTGGTCTGTTTCTGGTCTGTGTGTGTGTGTGTGTGTGTGTGTGTGTGTGTGTGTGAGTCAATCAAGTCACCAACTGAACGTCATGGACACTGATAGGGCCCTTAGTTCTGTTCTCTGCACTGTCCCAGTGGGTTGCAGTTACAGTAGTCAAGGTTTATTGATGACACAGGGCAGGAAGCAAATAATACAAGGGATAGAACCAGGATATAACTTTAGAATCAGGTTCAAGCTTGAGCATTGAGCACCCTTACCATGCCACAGACTTTGCAAGATTATTACACCTATCAAATCACCTACTTTATCAAAAGGCCACCTGTGCGGAAAACCCTGCCAGGTTAGCTAGATGAAGAACTTTCCAGTGTGTGACCTTGGACCAAGACAACCCCTTTTGTGTGGGCCTGCACACCAGACTGTTCTGGATATCTGGTGGGTTTTATCCAGACTATAAATGATGTGTAACTGCCTGGTTGGCTGGTTGGTTGAGTGATCGGTACTGCTGGGAAATGCTAGCTTGCCTATTGGTGTCTGGCTGACCGGTCGACTGGTTGAAGGTAAGGGATAAGGTCTGTACAGTATATAGTGGTGGGGATGGGTTGTTAGAAGACACTCCTGCTGCTGAGCTGTAAACAAGGCTGAAACAACAAAGAACACCCACTAAGTCTATCCTCTGCTTATTTAAAGCTAGATGCGGAAATGACAATCATATATCAAAAATAGAAAATATTTGCTAAGTTTGAGCATTTAGTCCTGCACCTGACTAAAAGCACACTTGTTGCTAACCCTAATTAGCCAAAATATGTAATTTGACAGGAGATTTATTCCAGCCCACAAAAAGAGAAAGTGTCCCTATCTTGAAATGTGAAGTAAGAGGGACAAATGTAAGACAATCATAAGAACTTACATCTTAGACCTGCTAATATTTTCAGGCCTATACAGATATTGCGGTTAATTTAATTTAGAAAATGTTTTGCATGTTACAACACGTGTTCAGAATATTTGGTGGTAGCTAAAGTAGGAGCAGAAAATTAACCAGGAGCAAGATGGGTAGCTGCAAATTAAAATAATTTTTTGTGGCCATGAACTCTCTTGCTCAAAATCAAAACAGTTCTAATAACTTCTAAACATTGATTAGTC
Source organism: Amblyopsis hoosieri (assembly GCA_027564755.1). NCBI lineage: Eukaryota > Metazoa > Chordata > Actinopteri > Percopsiformes > Amblyopsidae > Amblyopsis > Amblyopsis hoosieri. The sequence continues at coordinate 12,514 of JAODUE010014322.1, forward strand.
AAAACATTACCTAAAAGGGTGGTCTTTTTCTAACTGTATTGGCTTCTGTGTTCTCTCCAGGGAGCGATTCAAATAGGATATTTGAGAAATTCTCAGTGGTGTTTGGGTTGAAAAATAACAGATCTAATTTCTTATTCTGGACAACCTCACAGTGAGCTGACAAACTGAAAATCACTTCAATTTGTCTGCAAGTTTTTTCTCAAAGTGGCTGCCAGTCATAACACACTGCTTGATGAAAGGAAAAGAAGGGCCAAATCCACAAAGCAATACACAAGAGACAATGGACAGCATATAAAAGGATAACACCGCCTTTATCAAATCAGTTAGTGTCTAAATAGCGGTTGGCAATTAATTACATTGATCAAACCTTCTCTTTCCTATTGTTTACCACTTTCAAATTCCCCACTTCAGCCAGTACTTCAAATGCTAGAAAAACTACTTCTGAATGGGATAATGCCAATAATGTTGTCAAAATGTTGAATACAGGTCTCTGATGATGAGGTTGATGTATGTGTATGTAGAATGTAGATCATTTTACACATGGAAACTAGCTTCTCAGTTTTTTTGTCCAAGGTTTCTCAGAAAGCCTGTTGACTTCCCAACTGTAAAATTGTGCCAAACATATACAGTTTACTTGGAGGCATTTGGAAGCAGTTCAATGCATTTCCATGTTAACACTGATTATGATTTGCATTTAATTTAGTATAGATTTATACAGTACAAACTTTGTTTGTACTTTTGTTTATAATCTTTTTGTTTTTTGTCCCTTTGTTGTAAATCGACCCTAGGCATTCTCTGCAATTGGCAAATAAATCTGAAGGGGCATTTGGCTTGATAGTATTGGGGTGTATGAGATACATAACATACCCAGGAAGAAAATTAAAAAGTCCAGAAAGAGAAATGCAATGCATAACTTTACTTAAGTTTATCGTGTTCCGGCAAGAGTTACCAGTGAACTCAATCCAGACCAACACTGCTTTACACAGATTACTTCCCAACATGTCTAAACTATCTACATTATTTCCATTACAGTGTAGTCTTGAGGCGAACACACTGTGCCACTAATTACAGGACACATTCATCCCTGTGATAAGAGAAGGTGTGATGGGAGTTTAGGCAGGCTAGACTTATTACCCATTTAGATCAATCCCATTGGTCCAGTCATTGCTGATAAGATAGCGCTGAAGAAGAGAGAGTGTCTGTAAGTGCAATTAGTGTGTCTGTGTTGTCTGGTGTTGTGGTGCTGTCCTACACTCTTAATACAACATGCTGTAAAAACAACAGTAGGATGGGGGGGAGTCGTGGTGGAGTAGTTTGGGCAGCTGAATGCAGTTTGAGCGTTTGGGGGTAAGACCTAACTGTTGCAGCCAAACCCTGGGAGGTCTGCGTGTGTTGTGTGTGTGTGTAGTAGTAGCTCATTGAGGCAAAGGGCTAACGCAGACTTAGTGCTGAGATACAGCCATCAGCTCTGATTTGTAGCATTATTGTGCCAATCTTAAGGGGTACACTCTGCCAGTACCACATGGTTCAGTCACGTTTCGCAGAGGTGAACTATTCTGTGAAATTGAAATAGGATGAGTGCTTCTATGAAGTTACCTCAGATCATGTGCGTCATACTGTCTTTCTGCTCTGCTACTGCTTTCGTGTTTGAATCGCTAGCAGTGCACATTGTTCTCCATGAGAAATACTCCTGTGTTCAACACGTTTTACCTGGGTAATCGGTTCTCCTACAAAGAGTTCACTCATGATGGAATGTGTTTGTTCTGTAAGCATCAATAATGAATCATCATTGTCTTGATTTAGCCAGGATAGAAGACACATGTATGGTACTTTTCCACTCATAATAACACCAGTAAAAACGAGGCTCCTTGGCCACTGACCAGCTCTGCTGGAATATGCCTCACACAACTGTGCACAAAAGTGCACGTGGCTAGCTAGGGGGAGGGGTAGATGTGAGCCTATGAGATCCGTAGGAGGAAGAGCAGAGAGTAATGCAAGTCCACGTTCACTCTCAGATAAAAGGTAAATGGACCTGACACCAAATTGCAGGGCATTCTTTTCTTTGCAAAACTCAATTTACAATTGTGCACATTTTTACAACAGTGTCAAATGTAGTGTGTTGTATTTTGAATGTCATGGTCATGCATTGTAGTTTGGGGTTTTAAGTAATGATTGCAAATGTGACATTTTATTTCTCAAGCTTGTAGCATAATTATGGTATTAAGGTACTGTACGGTATGTAAAATGTACTTAAGCATCATGATCCAAGCTTGTGAAAGTAAAATACTGAGGAAGCCGAGACAGAAGCATAAGGTCTTCAACAGAAGCGTAAGGTCTTCAACAGAAGCGTAGGTCTTCAACAGAAGCGTAAGGTCTTCAACAGGAGCGTAAGGTCTTCAACAGAAGCATAAGGTCTTCAACAGAAGCGTAAAGTCTTCAACAGAAGCGTAAGGTCTTCAATAGAAGCGTAAGGTCTTCAGCAGAATCATAAGGTCTTCAACAAAAACCCCTTGAGCAAAATCTCAAGGGGTTTATTAACATGTTCTAATATCGTAGAAGTAGCATATTGAAAGGGACAAACAATCAGGGGCCAGACAAGAGACACAAAGTAACATATAGCCTTGACGGGCCTCAGGTGTAGGTGATTCTGATGGAAGGCAGGTGTTGTAGGGAGTGACGGTGGACGAACTGCCTGGTATTATTGTAATCCCATAATTAGGGCTGGGTATACAATTTGGCGCCGACAATTTGGCATGACACCGCTCCTCACTTTAACAAAATGTTAAACTTTTACGAAAAATTGAAAGATGCTGTGTGATGGGATGCAATAATAAGGTATGGAACCAAAAATGTAGTTCTATATCGAAACATTTAGACAAAATTGATAGTAAATGCAGGCAGTCAGAAACCGAGCGCAAACTCTATAGTAGTGCATTTTTGTAAACAGTATATAGGTCTTTGATACGAGCTCCTTTGAATACAAGTGACTGCATTTATTTAGTGTTTTGGTGGCACTTAATATGCGCATTGTCATAATCTAGTCTGCATCGTTGTTTTCATCATCAAAGTAAAGATGTAACCTACGCGGCAGTTGGCTGCAGCATCATATTGTCCTTGCGCAGATCGCCAGCCATTACTTAGCTTTAGGAAAGCTTATGCAGTCCACACAGACACAAAAAATGCGTAATGCGTTTTGCCTTCCTCACCATTTCAGCAATTTGAAAACTGACATAATCCAACGCGGTCATGTTCAACTCGGTGTAAAGGTAAAGCAGACAGACATTGCACTGGTCCTACTGTCTTAAAGGGGAAGCACGCAAATGTTGCATATGGTCTTAATAGATAAATCTTGAAATTTTATGAATCGATATTGGCTCATTCAAATTAAGATCGATTTTAATTGGAGAATCGATTTTTAACCCATTTTAACCCATTTATTCCATGCTTCTAATGTAATTTATTCATACAGTAAAGTTGCAACTTGGCCAAGAACCATATACTTAATTTTACATTCAACATGTTAGAATTCTCTAGTGTAACACCTGTCTAACTTGCTAAAGCATTCAAACTAAAAGTACGCATATCAACTTGCAGACTCTCAGATCACATGTGGTTTCCTGTGGTAAGTGTTAAATATGTTAAATATGTCCAAGTATAACAGTTTATCACAGCTGGAGAATTTGCTGTGTATATGAGTAATTCAGCTGTAAAATGAGATTTTCTTGTAGTCCCTACTGTATAAAGTTGAGGCACAGTGTTTTGCACTGTGTGAATAGAGTTGTAGAATTGCTACAATTGCAGATGTATTTCTTTTACACGTTTTGAAATGTATTTATACTACAGTACTGTATATACAGTACTACTATGTCAGTCTTATGGCTCCCATTATTCTGACCTTTGTTGTTTGTTATCACTGACATTTTCTTAAAAGAAAAGTACAATATGTTTCTGTCTGTGTCAAGATGTTCTCCTACAGAGTATATTTGAAAAATATCAGTCAGAGAAAGTGTTAAAATACAGTACAGTATATCCTCTGTGTTACGTGCATGGTACACGGTCGGTATATCACATCTGGAAATCGACCCTCTCCAAATGGTCATCTTTCAATCTAGTCCATCTGGAGAGCTGTCCCAACATGTTAAAGTATTCAGCAAAGCAGATAGAAGTCCACCAGCAGGACACATGAGACAGTGAGCACATCAAAGCAGTGATATTCTCACTGGTGGATGTTCATCGACAGAGAAAGATAAATGCCACATAGGTAATGTTATATCCATGCCTCTGACAATCACTCCTCTGCTTCTTGTGGCAGGCCACGTGACACACGAGACCACAGGGATGTTTTTTGGCAGTTTCCCACCCGACAAAATCATGTTTGAAAGTTGCAGGGGAAGCAGAGATTCCACACCTGCACACCTGTTCCGCTGATTTATAGCTGTCCATTCAACCTGTGAGCTAATAGACATCAACAAACCCTTCACATATTTGATTCATCATATAAAACTAGCATTGGGGAGAGAGTGCCAGGAGGTGTGGTTCACGGGACTCAGATGGGAAACAGTTGTGGCCAATGTACTGATTGTCTGTCTCCCTAGTAATGGACCGCGGGAGCAGAGCAGAAGGACACATGAAGGAGAGAGGCATGAGACTGGATCTGACCATGAGAAATGTACAATGAAATAAGGAAAGCCATTGTCTCTGAGAGTCTCTGAATAATATGTGCTCGGCACGGTTGAACAGAGTATGGTCAGGATTGCATGCCGCAAATGTAATACAAAGTGAAATAATTGTAAATTGTTATTCAACCTGGCAGTGAGATGCCCTGTACATTCTGTCAGAAATATTCAAGCTAGGCTCCTTCTTGTGTGAAACACTTTCCCATGACTGTGGACACACAAGGTATTGTCTATTGCAAGATAATTCAAATTCACCAAATATCTCCTTGCATTTCACTATCTTAACATTCTATGTGCGTGCTGAAAAAATAATCCAGTATATCTACACAGCCCTGGCTCCATACATAGGAACATTTAAACAAAGTGCGAACACTGCTCACAACAACAATGCCCCTTGGCTTCACAATGCATTTCAATGTGTCGGACGAAGCTTCTGAGGGAGTTTGTTTTGATTCAGGTTCTAAATTAGCAAGCGTTCTCAAGAATTACTAACTTAATTTATGAAACGGACTATGCACATAAAGTCCCTGTGAATGTGGGGTCAATGGCTGGACTAATGAGCTCAAAATCATACCCTTGTAATGGAATGTCCATGTCAAAATTCAAATTTAGTCTCATATTGTTCCTTATGAAGATATTGCAGACAGTGTGAGATCATTATTAGTCATTGAAAATCACAGGTTTCAGGTCCAATCGAGGAAGTGATGCTGTAGTTGCTCACTTGAAATCCATTATGCAATACCGAAGCAACCATGATTTACATGGCCATCCAAAGAAAACAAAATGTCAGAAAGCCATGACAAACTGAATGGACTGGCTAATATAGTGATAATTAGGAAGCTAACATATTATTTCATCAGTTTGAAACAAGAATAAGAGTTCGAGGTGATCTTCTTAATATGTCAAAGTGTATGAGTCAGAATGTAGACATCTGGGAAATAACGTGGATAAATCATCTTAATAGTCATATCACCTTTTGACACAATTTCACTTTGGTGAATGTAGAAAGTAGGTCAATATCTTAACAACATCTCAAAATTATAATTTTTTCCATTGTCTTAAACTGTATCTCCACTCATGTTTATAATGCTCAGCTGGACATTGACCAATGAGAGCAAGACCAAACATTTCAAAATATATTACTAGGACATTTTCCAGCCATGAAGTTTTAGTAGATGTAGATGTTGTATCTCATTGAGATATAATAAAATCCCAACATAGGTTGAAACAAAACCTTTAAACCCATTGAATACATTTGACCAAATGGAATAGTTAATCTCAAACATCACCATCTTCATTATTGACAGAGTATAAGATATACACTATATATATACTATATTTTTTGTAGATTATATGGTTTAACTGAAGTATAATATAATTTAAGATATCAATTACTGTACCAATAGCGGTTCCCTGAAGAAAGTCCAGTTGTTTCATCACAAAGAGCTACCTCCACACTGGTAACAGAACAGTGTATTTGTATGGAAGAGAATATAGTTAAACATCAGTTGTTTTGCTAAATGTATTGAAGAGGAAATATAACAAAATATTTAACTGAATCAACTGAATATAACTGAATCAATTCATCAGATTATGCAGAACATTTATATTTATTATAATCTAAAGGCCATTGTTATTGTCGATGGTCTAATAGTCTTTTCCTAACCTATCTCCTAATACGTAATTGGACCAGTAGGTCTGTGTGATGCACTGATTACATCAATGTTAGACAGTGAAGTTTTTCTTCAAGATATCTTGACAAGTGTCTGAGCATAAAGCCGCAATATGATTCTTGGCAAGTGGCAAATCTCAGTGTAATTATATAATTTATGTCTGGCTGTGGCCCCAGAAATGAATGCAGCATATGAGGAATATAATGTTGGTCCAGGAAGGCTAAACCAATCGGAATAAGAGAAGTGCAAAGAACAGATTAAATAAACTATGGATTGTATATTTCAGGTGATCGACTTAGAAGGAAACAGTGAGAATACGTTTATATTGAATACATTTTTCACATACAGTACACACACACACGCACACACGCACACATGCACACACACACACACACACACACACACACGAACACGGACACAGTCAGTTTGACTTCACCATACTGGAGTAGTCTGTAGAGACAGAGGTTGCATCCTATGTGACAAAGTCAATATATGCTGACATTTGAAACTAGGCTGTGGGCCATGTTGGTTCCACTATGAAGGGATTCACACAGGGAGCAAAATCCAACCTTTAACCTGGTGGTGTTTTCATCATAAAATACCAACGAAATCTTGACTTAATTCACTATATATCGCATGAGCCCTGAATGAGAAAAGATGTATTAAATGTGACAGGCTGAAACAAACATTTACTAACGTATTCATCTGTAATAAACTTCAAATATTCTCAAGTAGGCTATTAGGCCTGTAGATTTCCCTGTACATCATGGGCATAGTGCCTGCAGTATTAGGATATGTAAATCCTGCTCTGACAACCTGCATTTAAGGGTGGTGCTTTGCTTTCAGCTTGGCTGGAGCCCAGACAAGGACGTGAGATTTTCTCTTTATGTATAGAGGCATTTAGTCAGACATACACACACACAAACGCTAATAGGAATATGTTGGAATGTAATACAAAAACATTTAGACATCAAATGGATCAAATCAAATGGACAAAGTCACTATAAAAAATAAGTCCCATGAAATGTATGTGTTTACAATGTACTGTATGTAGAATCTTCAGGATTACACTGAGCCCACTGATTTACAATTTGCTTACTATGCCATTGGTTTTACTGCATGTTGCCTTGGTCTCAGTGGGATTAACATTTGATTTACATGGTTCACTGTTTTCCAACCTATAGGTAAAATGTTATTTACCATTTATAATGGTGTGTTTACAACTTCACTGATAGCTACATATGGTATTAAAAATACCAGTTTTTTCCCACTGGGTTTCAAATGTACTTAAATGGCAAATTGTTTCAAAAGCATGGTTCTCCAAATATTGTCTTTGAAATATGGGAACATATGCAGAAGACTGGTTAGTGTCTTGAACTATATCAACAGTATGTGTGAGGTTGTACAGGACATGCCATTATATATTAATGGTAATAAATACTTTTCTTTATCAAGTCTGCTTTTGAGCAGTTAATTTCTCATCTACATTTAGCCTCATACTTGAGATAACGAATATAAATGTATAAATGTTTATATTTGTTTAATTCCAAATGTTATAGGTCTATACACATACACGTACACATGTACGTACTGTACATACATACAGTACATACGTAAGAATCATTATAATCAAGGAACATTTAAATTTTCTACTGTATACATGTGATGTCATCAATGTAAATATTTTATATTTGGCCATATATAGCCAACATAATGCGTTATTATATAACTCTTTATACAATCAAATTGTAAGGTTTTATGGTTATAAATATATTTTTATCTCCCAAGTGAGGCGCCCAGGGGGCATCTTTACTAGATACCGTACCACCCCAACTGGCTCCTTTCAACGCAAAGGAGCAGCGGCTCTACTCTGAGTTCCTCACGGATGGCGGAGCTTCTCACCGTATCTCTAAGAGAGATGCCAGCCACAGTCCTGAGAAAACCCATTTCGGCCGCTTGTACCCAAAATGTCATACTTTCGGTCATGACCCACCCTTCATGACTATAGGTGAGGGTAGGAATGAATATTTCCCGGAAGATCGAGAGCTTTGCCTTCCAGCTCAGCTCTCTTTTCATCACAACAGTGCGGTAAAGTGGTTGTAATACCGTTCCCGCTGCTCCGATTCTCTGGCCAATTTCCCGCTCCAATGTCCCCTCACTCGCGAACAAGACCCCGAGGTACTTGAACTCCTTCACTTTGGGGTAAGGACTCATTCCTTACCCGGAGTAGGCACTCCATTGGTTTCCTGATGAGAACCATGGACCCAGATATTGCGGCGCTAATCCTCATCTCAGCCACTTCACACTCGGCTGCGACCCTATCCAGTGAGTGCTGGAGGTCACGGACTTATGATGCCATCAGGACCACATCATATACAAACAGCAACTATGAGATCCCCAGGCCACCGAACCTCAACCCATTCCCACCAAGACTATGCCTCGATATCCTGTCCATGGATATCACAAACAGGATTTGTCACCAATCCTGTCCAGAGACTGTCCAGAGACTCCAGAGTCTTCCGGGACAACATATCCAGAAAGGCCTCCTTCTTCAGTCGGACGGCTTCCCTGACCACTGGTGTCAACCACGGTGTTCGAGGGTTACCGCCCTTTGAGGCACCTAAGACATTGAGACCACAGCTCTCCGCTGCAGCTTCAGCAATGGAAGCTTTGAACATTGCCCACTCAGGTTCAATCTCCCCAAGAGAAGCTTTGCCAGAGGTGTGAGTTGAAGATCTCACGGATAGGAACCTCCTCCAGATGTTCCCAGTTCACCCGCACTACCCGTTTGGGATTACCAGGTCTGTCCAGAGTCTTCCCCCACCCCTTGACCCAACTCACCACCAGACGGTGGTAGGTATCCAGCTCTGCCCCTCAATTCACCAGTGTCCAAAACATGCTGCCACAGATCAGATGATATGATCACAAAATGGTGCTCTGGTACCACGTACACTTATGAGCATCCTTATGTTTGAACATTGTTTTTATTATAGACAGTCCATGACTAGCACAGAAGTCTAACAACATTTGCCCGCTCGGGTTTAGATCAGGGAGGCCGTTCCTCACAATCACACCTCTCCAGGTGTCTCCATCATTGCCCACGTGCGCGTTGGCGTCTCCCAGTAGAACTATGGATTTCCCTACTGGAGCCCCATACAGGACTCCATTCGGGGTCTCCAGGAAGGCCGAATACTCAGAACTGCTGTTTGGTGCATATGCAGTGACAGTCAGAGTTTCCCCCCCCCACAACCTGTAGGCGCAGGGAGGCGACCCTCTCGTCTACCGGGGTAAACTCCAACGTAGCGGCACTTAGCCGGGGGCTTACTAGTATCCCCACACCTGCCCGGCGCCTCACACCCTGGGCAACTGACCCAATTAGATCTAAATGGTAGCGCTCCACCTCCTGCACAAATTCTGGCTCCTTCCCCCACAGTGAGGTGACATTTCAGCATCTGCCGCCCGAGTCTGGTCCGTCGAGGTCCCTGACTTTCGCTGCCACCCATTTAAAGGCGCACTCGATCCCCATGATTCCTCCCACGAGTGATGGGCCCATAGGAGGAAGAGGAGGACGAGTTAGAGATGAGTTACATACAAACTAATTTAGAGAACTCTCAACACGCAAACACAAACCCTCATGCACTCTCGTCACATTGTATTAACAGTGAGAACCCCACTTCAAATGAGGCTGTAGTGATTACATGAACAACGGGACAAAACTGAAGACTATGTTTTGGTCTCTAAGGTCCCTACTTCCCTAACAGAGTTGATGTAACAGAGAGAGAGAGAGAGAGAGAGAGAGAGAGAGAGAGAGAGAGAGAGAGAGAGAGAGAGGGGTAAAGAGAGGGAGGAGAAACCATAACAGAGGAAAAGGGGTTTACCTGTGTTTGAGAGCACGTGAGTGAAAGTGTGTGCGCGTGATTGCGCATGCGATGTGTGTGTGTGTGTGTGTGTGTGTGTGTGCGCGTCAGTGGTAGCAGGCAGCAGATGTCAATGCAGGGGGTAAAGGCTTCCCCCCCGCATAGGATCAGTACATAGTGTATTAACAGACCCACAGCAAAGCACATGGGAGACAGAAATGCGTAGGCGGAGGCGAGGGTGCAAGGAGGTGTGTGTGTGTGGGGGGTATATAGAGGAGAGATCACTGGAAGAAAAGGAGAGAGTTAAAGAGTAGGATAAATGACAGGGGCAGGGGAACGAGGGAGCAGAAAAGAGTGGGAAGGAGACAAGTGAAGACATAAGGATCATAAAATGATAAGGATGAGAGAAAGAGGTGAAAGGATAGAAAAGTAAGAAATAATGAGTGGAGAAAGATGGGATTCCCGTGAGGGAATAATCCCACTGAGCTACTCTAAACAGCATTGCACAACATGAAATATTAAATAGCTCATCTCAGTACTGGTACCAACGCAGAACGGCCAATACAATACAATCTACAACCACCATGTGTGATATTCTGACTCATAGTGACTTATATCAACCACCCTTCATTACATTTCTCTTCTCTCTGGACATTACTGACTAACACTGTGAAAATGTTGTTTTGACAATAGACCACATTTGATACCATGGGCAACTTCAGAAAGAAAAATCAACATTAAATAGAATTCCAATTTCTCAAACTCACATTCCGTAGCTGACCAGACAAATAGCCCCTTGATGGACTTCGGTTTAGCAAACACCTTCCGTGGAACTGCTAAATCCCTTCAGAATATTAGCAGAAACCAGCAGTACACTAAGTGTGTTTGACTTTTCTCGGTATACTACTGTCAACATTAAGTGGAATACACTTAAAAAAGAATGTATAAACAAATTGAGTGACCTCTATCTACAGTACAGTAGCTTACGTGCTAAACCACTAAAGTCAGGACAAACCCTAAGAAATCTATAATTTTAACAAGTGCAGACACCTACCAATCCACACACAGCACTTGAACATAGATCTTGCAGCTAGGGTAGGAAATGTGGTACGAGAGACATACCACAAGGTTGGTGTAATCCTTTTCAACGGCTGGTTCAGAGTTTGTCGAGGGTCCACTGGAAAATGTCTATCTCAACATGACGGCCTACCACCCATAATGCCATGGCTTGAGTCAGAGCCCATGATCAATAGTGTGAAAGAAGTTAGATGAATGGTGTGCAGTAATGGGATTCTAACTTGCTGAAGGTCTCTCAGGAGCTCCATGCATAGCAGATCGTTGCTAATATCTGCAGATTGAGGGTGTTGGTAGCCATGTGGTTACAGTGGTGAAGTTTGAAATTAAATGTTATTGGCATACATTTCTGGGCCACCTGAGAGAAAGGTCTGGTTGTAGAAAAGGTTGCGCTTTGCTTATCCTTCAACTACTGTTAGTCTTGTCAGTTTAAGTCAGAGCTCCTATGGCAAGACAGAGCATTGCATGCCACTATTGTGTTTGCATTTGGACACCCTAATGCTACCTCTTACTCTGCAACTGGTGTGGGACCAAGGCCGACCACCCCTGGTCTTTACACCCTCTCCTGTGAACCTTCACATCCATGCATGGGTCATGCCCTTGCATATAAACAGACACCCTTTATCTTCGCTGTCAGCTCAAAGGTTTCAGGTCAAGACTTTTGGCTACTCCTTCTCACCACCCAAACAATATCATCTCCAGCTCTAGAGCCCTTTGCCCTCGCACGATTACCCATGGCCCCACCCCAAATGTTCACAGTTGCAGTTTTAGCCCCGGTTTTCAGAACCCAAACCCACCCCTCAGAAGTATCAATTTCAACCCAGCCCAATAACCCAAACTAAGCCAAACAAGGGTGCACGTCATAAAAATGCGATGTCACCACGCAACAACAGACAGACAGACAGACAGACAGGCAGACAGACAGACAGACAAGAAAGAAGAATGTCTCTGTACTGTGTGTGTGTGTGTGTGTGTGTGTGTGTGTGTGTGTGTGTCTGATGTACACGCTTGAGGATGCATAACTATATGTGTGTGTCACACTGACACCTTTTTTGTGACCTTTTCTAGCTAGCTTTGAAGTGACCTCATGGGAGCCACTGAGCAAGCAAACAGCGCTGCTCGACAGAGAATGTTGTCATGGAACAGAGGTATTCAACGTTCAACACTTTTTCACACATTATGCCATTGCTGTACTGGCCAGTCCAGATTCAGTGCTGATACCGGTTGTGGTTTTTGTCACCTTGTTTGTCAGTTTTCTTATATTCATCTTGTAAATCACTGAGTCATTCATATTTACTTACGTGCAGTTTTCCTCTCTTTTGGTATTTTCTACAAACATGTTTTCTATTTGTCTATTTTATTATTTTCATCATTTTTACTACTTTCTATGTTTTCTATACATTATTCTCTATATAATTTTTCCATTATTATTAAGGCTACTGCAAAGCAATGATATAGACGCACACACACACATAAATGTGTGCAGTGATCAAGGCACCACACCCTGTCTTCCGTGCCTTGATACATTATGGGACTACACCCCTGTTTGTTCTGGCTCATGCTCCTATTGGACATAATAGGAAGAGGCCTGTTTTGCCATTATATGATGATATGGTTTAAAATAGGGACAATTCTATGCACCCACAAAATACAAGCACCAAAATAATAGTGTTACAACAAGCACATTACACAGGACTCTCTCCTGTTTTAGTCTGGATATTAACAATGGCAGTGTTATCTTTTGCAAACTATAATCATTTTGCTATTAGTAAACACAGTAAAGTTTTCGCTTTATATCAAATATTTTGGAAATGTCTCATTCTAATGAAACAGTTTTTCTAGTTTTCAAAAGCCAAAGTTTGTTTCTGTGTTTCTACCAAATCATGCAGTGTTTCCTAGAAGGCCATCTGATGGTGGCCTGGCTGTTTGGACTCAGACCAGGGGATTTTCCTCAGCAGCTTAATTACACCCAGCGATGATGTCGTAATGCAGCCATGGGTCGCTGTTGTCAGGGTGACAGGTAAGAGAGTAAACCTAGTGCTGCAGTAGTAGTTTTTACATTGTCGCATTATGTATGCATATTTGTTATTACAGTTTTTCTCTATTGCTAAGACACATTTCTTGAAAGCTGCTCTCCTTTCCTCTAAACTGTGAACACAAAACCTAATTTTCAAGCTACGTTCACAAAACCTCAGACTCGTCTTGCAAAACCAAACTTTCACCTCAAAACAGTTCAATCTGTGCTCAAAACTGAACTATGTTGTCAAATCGTGCCCCGAGTCAATCAAAATTAAAAACACTACTGAACA